>JARHVA010003309.1:1697500-1765000 GCA_037957365.1 Torreya grandis | reverse complement strand
GCTTATTTAAAGATGGTTTGGGTTTGTAATTATGGGAATTCATTCAATATGAATCGATACAAGTTATGGTTCAAAATATTGGTCTATTTGTAGTTTTATTGTTTTAAAAGTTTTCTTGTTCATTATCTAGTGTTAGAGTAAGTTCAAATTTTGGAGGAGTAAAGGATGGAAAGATGATGAAAATGTATTTCATAGATGAATCAAATTATATAAGAGCTATAGAGGCATGTGAAATAATTATCCAAGGTTATGACCAATCAAGTGAGAAGACAAGGTGGTGATGAAGAAGAAAAAGAACATGATGAAGAAGTTCAACAACAAGAAGAATAGCAAGAGAAACCACCATTGATGTAAGAGAGGATCGTTAGGTATTTAGAAGGAATGAATGAAAGCATCAAGGTTGATGTTCTACACTATGAAGGTAGTTTAAAACCAATGGAGTTGATAGATTAGTTTAATATAATGAAGAAGTTCTTCTAGTGGAAGACTATGAGAGAAGACAAGAATGTAAAATTTGCATGCATGAAATTGAAAGGTAATGCAATGATTTGGTGGGATCACCTATAGAAAGAGTGACAGATAAAAGGTAAAATGAAGATTAATTCATGAAAATATATGGAGAAGAAGGTGAGGGAATTTTTTTTCTTATGGATTATGTACAAACCCTATACATAATATTTCAAAATTTGAGGAAAAAGGATCATAGTATATAAGAGTATACAAATAAATTTTATATGTTTTCCATATTAGTGGAATATGATTAAATATAAAAGTATATAGTTTCAAGTTATGTAAATGGTTTGAAATTTTTTATTCAAGATGAATTAAGCATGCATAGAATACTTTGCATGGAGGAGGCTTATCAATTACCTTTGAAGGCAGAAGAAGAACAAAATATGTATAATTTTAAAACCTCTCTTGATCTAAAAAAATGAGAATCCCCCATAAATTGGGGAGGAGGTGAGTTTAATACCACCATAGGTGGGTCTAATACCAATAGAGATGAATCATCATGTGGTGTAGAAAGGCAAGATGGTAATAGGTGAGAGTTTCAATACCAATAAAGAGGAAGATGAATTTAGAGAGGATGAGGTTATGGTGGTGCTAGAGGATACTTTATGAATCAATACAAATTTTATATCTTTTATAGATATGGAGAAGAAGGGCACAAAGGATTTGAATGTCCACATTATCAAGATAAAAAAGTGAAGCAAGAATATCACCCAAGAGTGAATCTAGTTGAGGCTAAGATAGAGAGGAAAAATAATGAAGTAACACCTATAGATGTTGGACAGAATCTCATGATGAGAATAATCATGATTGCTCCAAGGAAAGAACAAGTGAAAAATAAAGAAGGTGGTGATGGATTGTTGCGATCAATTTTTTTTTGAAGATGTACTTTGGGTGAAAAGGTATGCAAAGTAATTATAGATGATGGTAGTTTTTAAAATATAGTTTACAAATAAATTATATAAAAACTAAATTTGTAATGTGAAAAGTATCCTAATCCTTATCATATTTAATGGTTTAAGAAATGGAATGATGTTACATTAGATAAAATGTGCTTAATCAAGTTTTCTATAGGAAAAAGTTATAATGATTAATTATGGTGTGATGTTATTCCAATGGATGTATGTCATGTGTTATTAGAAAGATCATGACAATATGATAAGAATTTAATTCATGATAGATCAAGTAACATGTACATGTTTTAGAAATGTGGTACAAAAGTAGTGTTGTTACCTCTTATAAGGAAGAGAAGACAGAAATCATGTTCTATACTAAAGAATAAATCCAAGATATGAAAGTGGAAGATTATTTTTATGTATTAATAGAAAATAATGAAGACACAAAAGTGGTGAAAATGCCAACAGAAGAAATAATAGTTTTGAAAGATTATGTAGATGTTATGCCTGATGAGTTACTAAGTGGTTTACCACCAGAAAGAGATATGAAACATCACATTGATTTGATTATAATATCAGCTTTACCCATAAAAAAAATTATAGGATGAGTCCAACAAACATTCATAATTAAGTCACTAAGTTACTAAATTGCTAAGAAAAAATGTGATAAAGGAGAGTATGAGTCTATGTGTAACACTAAAATTGCTTACTATAAAGAAAGATGGAGTATGGAGAACATGTGCAGATAGTAGAGAAAATAATAAAATTACAATCAAGTATATTTTTCTTATACCTCGTTAAGATGATAAGATCAATGTTTTTATAAGAGAAAAATAATTTACCAAGATTAATCTAAAGAGTGGTTATTATCAGATTCAAATTCAGGAAGGAGATGAGTGGAAAACTACATTCAAGACCAAGGATAGCTTTGATGAGTGGATGGTGATGTCATTTAGATTAGGCAATGCACCTAACACATTTATGAGGGTGATGAACATAGTGCTACAAGAATAAATTGGTAAGTTTGTAGTTAATTTATTTTAATGATATTTTTATATTAAATAACACTAAAGAATAATACTTTTAACATTTTAGAATGGTAATGGATTTTTTAAGAAAGGAGACATCATATGCAAATTTGAAGATGTTCAAGTTTATGCAAAACAATTTGCTATTTTGGGATTTGTAGTTTTAATAAATGGTGTAAAAATGGATGAATAAAAGATTAAAAAAATTATTGAGTGGCATATTAAAAAAAGTGTTACAAAGGTAAGAAGTTTCCATGCTTTAGCTAATTCTTATAGAAAATTTAATAAAAAATTTAGTGGTATTGTGGCATCAATAACAAATTGCATGAAAAGGAAAGAATTTGCATGGAGTAAGGCAACAACAAAAAGCTTTACGTTTTTGAAGAAGAAGATCAAAGGAAGATAGACTTTAACATTACTAGATTTTAACAAGGTGTTTGAGGTTGATTGTAATGCTTCATTTCTGGGAATTGGTGTTGGGCTGAGTCAAAAAAGAAAGCCAATGGCATATTTCAGTGGAAAATTGAACAAAGTAAGAACAACACATTCTACTTATGATATTGAATTTTATGCACGTGTACAGACATTAAGACATTGAAGTCATTATCTGGTGCTTAAGGAGTTTATACTATTTACATATCATGAGGCTTTGAAGTATGTGAATACACAAAAAAAATTGAATAGTAGGCATGTAAAGTAGTTAGATTTAGAGATATAAACTAATTATATGATATTGATCCATAGTTTTTCAAGGTAGTTGAGTAGTGCAAGAATCCATTAATAGGTGGGACACATGTTATTCTTGATGAGTATCTTATCCAAGCAGGTTATCTCTTCAAAGGGAAATGATTATGCATTCTAGCTAGGTTTATACGTGATAATTTTATAAGAGAATTACATAGTGGTAGTTTGGTTGGACATTTTGATAAAATAAAAATAATAGGTTTGGTGGAGTAATAGCATTTTTGGCCAAATATGAAGAGAGATGTAACAAGGTATGTTTCAAGGTGTAGAATATGTCAGGTGGTTAAAGGACATATACAAAATATTGAACTATACATTTTCTTTATTAGTTTCAAGAGGACCGTGGATATATTTGAGTATAAATTTTGTGTGGGGATTACCAGACACATAGAAAGGTAATGATTCAAATTTTATTGTTTTAGATAAATTTTCTAAAATAATTCATTTAATTTCATGTAAAAAATCCAATGATGCCATTAGAGTTACATAATTATTTTTTAAAGATATTATGAAATTACATCGTGTTCCAAAAACTATTACATCATATAAAGACATAAAAAATTTAAGTTATTTTTGGAGGAATTTATTAAAAAAAATGGGTAATAAGCTAAAATTTATTACTGCATATCACCAACAACTAGATGGATAGACAAATGTTGTGAATAGGAGATTGAGAAATTTATTAAGATGCATCGTGGGAGAGAAACCCAAGTAATGGGACTTGGCTTTGCCACAAGCTGAGTTTGCATATAATAATACAGTGAATAGATCAATATAAAAGTCAACATTTTAGATTATTTATCAGATAAATTCTATGAGTATTCTAGATTTAGTATAATTATCGATTATAGATTGAATTAGTGATGATGTAGAAGGCTTCATAGATCATATGCAATAGTTTCAAGGAGTAAAAAAAATTACAAAAATGTAATGAGAAATATAAAACATTAGCAGATGTCAAAAGAAGATCTAAGGCATTTGAAGAAGGAGAGTTGGTAATGGTTTACTTTAGAAAAAAAGTTTTCCAAAAGGTACATCCAACAAGTTGAAGTAAAATAAAATTAGATGATACATAATTGTGAATAAAATCAATGACAATACATATGAGGTGAGTTTACAACAAAATTTTAATATATCTACAATATTTAATGTTTTAGATTTATATAAATTTTGTGAAGAATAATATAAAGGTGATGAAAATGAATAATTAAATTGACAATAATAGGCTTGAATAAATAAAATATATTACAAGTTTTGAGTATGAAGATAGTGAGTACAAGGCAAGAAAACTATAACAGGTAATTGGTACAGTGGAAAGGATTGCAATAAGAAGACAACACATGAATTATAAGATGGGAGCTGAAGAAGATTGATAAAGAAAAATGATAATAGTACAATCAAAGAAACTCATAGGAGTTAATTTGTTTTCAACTACATGAAAATGATGCAAAAAATTCTAACCTTCTCAAGGCCATAACTTTTGATCCATAACTCCGTTTAATCTATTCAACATGCCAAACTAATCATCTCAAAAAGCTAGTTGCTATCCGAAGTAGTTCTATCTACTTAGTGATGTCTTTAATATTTTTTTAAGGCCATACATAATCATCTAAAGGTCTAAAATTATAATAGTATTATTTTTTTGAGATTTTTCTATTTTAATAAATTATATATTTTTAGAACTAGACGTTAAATTCAGTTTAATTTCATTTCGCAAGCCAATTTTAGCATTTAGAATATTTTAAGATATTTTTAGAGTTACATGTGTTTGTAGGCAAAACATACTATAAATAGAATATGCTAAAAATAAACATCTCTTTTAGATTTTTATTTTTTCAAATTTTTGCATGTCAACTCTTAATTCCATGTTGAGGCTTATTTAAGCATGGTTTGGGTTTGTAATTATGGGATGCCATTTAATATGAATCAATATAAGTTATTTTTTATAATATTGGCCTATTGGTAATTTTATTGTCTTAATAGTTTTCAGGTTCATTACCAAAGGACTGGGATGTGATACAAGGAGTTGAGTCAAGATCAAAAGATTGAAAGAAAAATATTAAAAATATTGGAACGTGTAAAGATTTTTTCTGAGTATTTAACTAATTTAAGATTAAGCATTTTAAATAAATTAAAACGTGAGTTTAATTTAGAATGTATCATCTATGTCTAAATCAATAAAATTTGAGTATAATTATAATTTATTTTACTTTTTTATTGATAGAAAAAAACTAAAGGAATAAGTTACTTCATTTATTTAGGGTTTTTTTCTATGTTTTTAATTGTCTCAACATCAGATATATTCAGTTAGGGTTCTTTGTTGGCTAAAAATAAGAGATAATACTAATGTTCAGTAGAACATCTCCTATGCTCATTAGACATTTATAGTAATTAGATTTATCTAATGTGTACAAGAATGGTATAAGAGATTTAGGTTAATATGTGATAATTTGTATCATTATGTCTATGTTTGCAAGTGGCTCCTATGTATTCATATAATTTTTTTTTTAATGTGAATAACTTTGTTTTTATTTTCTTTACATCAAACCTTGCCTTACAATCTTAAGGCCAATGTATCATGGAAAAAGGAGTTAGTTGATTGGATGGAATGATATCAAATGTTTAATGACTAGTTAAACACTAACTACATTTCCAATCTACGATGGAAAAAGGAGTTCGTTGATTGGGTGGAATGATATCAAATGTTTAATGACTAGTTAAACACAAACTACATTTCTAATATACCAAAGAAATTTAAAAGTATATGTAATTTTCATATTATTGTATATGATTAAAACCATGTGAATGCAATTGCACTTATGCCCTCCTTTACTAAAAGTATATATATATATATATATATATATATATATATATATATATATATATATATATATATACACATTAGAAATAACTTCAATATTTAATATAAAATGTCATTAAGAATATAATTCATAAGAGTGGATAATATTAAAAATAATAATGGTAATGGAAAAAATCTAAAAATTATCAATTTTTTTAAAGAATAAAACGAGAGCCTTGATAAGTATTTAAAGTTTGGTGAAAAATTTTTACAATTGAATACAACATTAGCAAAATAAAAATGCTTTGTTGATGATTAAAAATATGTTAATGAATAAAAATATATCTAGGGAAGGAAAATATTCATAAGTAATAATTGATTCAGTCGGCTCTAAAATTACCATATTATTTAAAAAGTATTTTGGCATTGAAAAGAATCATATACATAGAAAAACATGAATACTTTAAAATCATTTTAAGCCTTAAAAATATCGTAACTCTATGAATGCATTACAATCTTGTGAATTCTACAATCTTGTAAATACATTACGAATTCAGAAAAACATCACATATTTGTAAAATAATTCTTAGTTTGTAAAAGAAACACGATAATGAAAATATCATAAACTTAGAAAATTATTATTATCTAGAAAAAAGAATCATAATTTTGGAAAAGTATTGTGGAACAAAAAAAATAAATTTAAGCATAGACAATCAATATAGTTCTTTAAATTGATAAATAGGAGGTATTTTCATAACAAGTGAAATTATGATATTGGTATTAAAATTCATAATAGTTTGACTTGAAAACTACACAATTGAATCTTGATAGCAATATCATAATAGTCATTTAAAATTAGTGAGTCTATAAAAGTGTGAAAAGCTCTTATCCATTCATATAATATTACTTATATATATAATTTATTTACTTTTTATTTTAAAAATGATTTATGAATATATATAAAAACCATTATTTGTAATATGAGTGATAAAAATTATACAACAAACAACAAAATAGTACACATTATTTTCGATGCCTATTTCAACTTAATTGTAATATTGATAAGAAAAAGTACATCACAAACAATAAAATTACATATATCATTTTCACTACCCGTTTTAATTATTATTCAATAATATATTAAAATAAAATTAATTGTAACATAACAAATAAAATCTACTTTACAAATAATAAAATAGAAGTTATAACATCCATTTAAAATGTAATTCAATAACAATAAATTCAAACAAAATTGATTGTAACATAAAAAATAAAATATTCTTTACAAACAACAAAACAAAAAGTATACTACAAACTCCTCACTACTCATTCTCAACCTAATTCATTAATTGGAAAGAAAACAATTTACCATAGAGTTTGCGGACAAAGGTTAACCACAAATCGAAAAGAAATATTTATATATGTATGTATAGATTTTCACCACATACATCATAATTTACAACTTACTTTCAACCAAAATCATAAATAAAAATCAATTGGTCATAAAATTTATGATAAAATACAATCACAAATTTAAATTTTATATACCTACATACATACACATTTTTCACTATACATAAATATTTAAATATCATGCAAATAAAAATAAAGCTAATTATATTATAACAAACAAAATGTACTTTTCAAAAAACAAAATAGTGTACACCAGAAGTGCTTCGCTGCCTATTTTCAACCTAATTCATTAATAAGCATGAAAACAATTGATCGTAAAATTTGCTGATAAAGGTTAAGTACAAACAAATAAGAAATATGTTTATATATTATTTAATAAATGAAAATAAAATTATATATATATATATATATATATATATATATATATATATATATATATATAACAAAGAACAAAATAAAAGGTACATCACAAACTCTTTATTAATCATTTTTAATCTAATTTATTAATAAGAAATAAAATAATTAATCATAAAATTTATTGATAAAAATAACATACAATCCCAAAACAAATACCTATATATGTATATATAGCTTTTCACAATGTACTCCATATACTCTTTACTCTACTCTCACCCAAATCTATAAATAACAAAATAATTGGTTAGTAAATTTCTAACAAAACGTAACCACAAATCCAAAATAATATCTATATATATAGCTTTTTCATCATAGAAATAATTATCTAAATTGTATATTTAATTACTCAGTTGTAAAATAATTTACATATTTAACATTTTCAATTAAATAAATAAAAATGTTAAATAACGTAAAAATCAAACATACTGACTATTTAGTGCTGAGCCTTCACCGCTCATTCTGAATAGGATAACTGAATGATCAAATATTCAATAAAACATTTAATAAAATGGAAGAGAGAATAAAATCGTTGGAAAAGATTAGACAAAGCTGGAGAGGTGGGCCTTAATAATAATAGAATAAAGTCTCCACCATATATTCTCCATGTCATGAAATGTAATATGGACGGTAGCTTGGAAGTACCTCAAATAAATTAGAATGGTGCAAATCTGTGCCTTTTCATGGTTGGTGGTGCAGAGCTATTATTCACGGGCTACCATACCCAAACGTATCGTTTCCGGCACCGCTGTTTTATAATCACATTGCATGAGATTTTTTTCAAAAACACCTCCTCCATAAATGGAACAAGATCGTCTTTGGAAAATTTTAAGGTGAAAAATCAATATTGAATTTGATATTGAGAACTTTTTAAATAAGTGTAGAGGGTTGGTTAACACAAAAGGAAATAAATAAAATAATAAATAAATAAAAATAAATAGTAGTTGTTTATTGGAAAAAGAGATAAGTGTAAAGATGAAATCAATTTTGGGTAGAGAGATATTTTAAAATAAGGATGTTTAAAGCACAATTATTTCATCAATCTGTTATTGCCACCCGTTATTATAATAGTATCTTAAAACTGAAAACTAGCAATGCTCCCTGTAATGAAGATTTAAACATTATAAAAAAGGATAGTACATTTCTTTAAAAAATTCTTTAAGCATTCTTGTATAGACTTTTCTTTGTAGCAATACAAATTTCCGAACCTTATTTTTATAATTTTTGATGAAAAGTAGAATGTTCATTTAATGATGCCTTTCTTAAACGAAGAAATGTAAACAACACTTTCCACCATGGATAATGATAAAATCTTGAACCTTGACAGGTTGGTTCTAGTATTTTTTTAAAAAAAATAGGACATTGAAAATTGGATATTATCAAATCAACCAGTGACTCGATATTTTCAAGAAAAATATTGATGATTTTTAATTGCATTTTTATTGCTTTGATCCTTGAGAAAACAAATAAAGATTTTTAGAGACCGTCAAACTTATATCCCTATTTGAAACTATCTACAAACTTATCTTTGAAGATTTGGCTAATAATTTCCAAATCCTCTTCCATTTTCTTAATTTCTGAACAATAAGGTGGCTTCGTTAAAAACAGACAAATGTTAGATTTTGTTATTTACAGGAGCTAATTCACTTAACCAAGTTAAAGAAGAAAGCAACTACAATCAACCAACATGATATTAACAAATCCTAAGATAAACTAAATTATAAAAATATTTTCAAAATCCTTAAAACTTTTAGGTTCTGAGTGTCTTGGTCTGATGGGACCATATATTGTGTATTTACTTTTATGTTTTTAGTTCTTGTTAATAGAGTCCCAATTAGGTTTTCAATGCTTTAGGAGGTCTCTATCAGGGATATCGTTTCTCCCCCTTCCTCTTTATCATCATGGGTAAATCTTTGGTCATATATTTACCAAAGACAAAATCACTAAATCTTATTAACAATTTCAACATTACTTAGAATGTTAATTTCTTTTATGATTAGTTTGTGGATGATACAATTTTGGGAAATATAGTTCACAATAATGGAGTTAGAATGCTAATGAAAATAATAGATTGATATTTGTGTGATTTGATTTAGGAAGTTAAACTATTAAAATATAAAATTTTATTCCTCTACAAATTGTTTAGAAAAAAAAATAAAAAATTAAACACATGCCTATTTTTTCTTTAGGTTCTTTTCCTAGTAAATAGTTGGGGATCTGCCTCTTTGATGGCATGTGTAAAAATATAATATTGTGACAATATGAAAATAACCTTCATCTTCTTGGAAATTAGGATGGATCTAATGGGAAAGAAAAATTAAATTAATTAAAGATTTTATTCATGCAATAGTAGTCTATATGATGTTAGTGTTAGAAGCTCTTATTATTGTTACATCCTAATTAACTAACATTATGAATAAAATTATGTGAAATGATACTTTTGAGTCTAATAAAATTGATTTAATCAAATGGAAAGAGGTATAATTGCCTAATTCAAAACATGAGGTGGTAATTAGTGCAAATTTCAAGATGAATGAAGCTTTGAGAACAAAAATTATATAGATAATTTATAAAGACAAAGATAACATGTGGAGTTTGTTGATATGAATAAAGTATCTTGACAATCTTAGTGATCATGTCCAAATTTTTACTAATGTGCTTTGGATGTATGAGACTAATATCAGAAATTCCTTGGAAAATATAGAAACCTCGTCTCTAACTTTATCTTTAGGTTTATTAAAAATGTCAAGACTTGTTCAAAAGTCTTAATGTTAGTTTAGGTTGTTAGCCAATAATAAATTGTAAAGGAGCATGCATATTTATTTATAAAGACTCTCCTTTTAATAATCTATCATATTTACTTAGTTTGTCTATTGTTTTGTGTTATTAATAAAACTCACTTTAGGGTTGAATTTCCATAGAGGGTTGGTTAATTATGTAGTTAGTTTTTACCAGTCATAGGTGAAAACTTATATATTTATGTTTGAATGTGTAAAAGGATTAATGCTATATTGGTACCCTTTTTATGTAACTAATTTTTGAATATTAATAAAATTATTGTAGATCTGCCTTAGTAGACAAAAGATTTATCTTATAGAGATTTTGATTGGTTAAAGTGATTCAAGTGCTATCAGTGGTATCAGATCATGGTAAAGAAAGGATGGTGATCTCAGGTAAAAGAAAATGTGAAATAATTTATGTTATTGGATAAGGAAGTCTCAAGTTAAATAAATTCTGAAAAATTAAGGTATGCCTTTTTAAGAAAATTTAGTGTCAACATTTGAAAAATTATTACAATATTAAATTTTTCAGATTAAATTTTATCAAACCCTATGATTGGAAGAATTAAATACATTGAAAAATTAATAATACTATGATGAATTAGTTTTGTATGGTTTTATGCCTGATAAATAACAAAATTAATCTTCCTCTTTAATTTTTTAAGCCTAATCCTTTTGTAAAAAAATTTCTTTCAACCAAAATTTTGAAAGCTCTCAAAAATCCATTTGTTCAGTGTTTTAAATATTTTAAAACCTCTGTTATAAAATGGTATGGAAACCATAAGTAGTTGGATTAAATATAAGCTAAATTAGCTGGTTATTGTTATTCTTGGCAGATTTAAGAAAGAAAACCAAAAAAATTACACTCATGAATTTTTAATTATATTATTTATACATACAAAGAAAAATAATTAAAGGTAAGATGTAACATAAGATAGGAGAGAGGTCCGTACAAACTGGGGAAAATAGGTGAGAACACTGAAGAATCTAGGGAAGTATAAATAAAAAACTAAAAATAATGTAATATCACTAACCATGTACTAGCTATGCTAACATTCCCCCTTGGCCCCTCGCCCACCCCCTTATTACATTATAAATGTCATATTCTTGATATTTGACCCCCCCTTAAATCAAACATGACAAAAAGGTTTCAGACTCTCCACGTACCCTGCTCACATTTGAGGAGGCATGCCCATCCCTATGGCTTCATGGTCTTGGTGTCACATTAGTTTTTCCTTGTAGGATGACCACTAACCTGGAATTGAGAAGGGTACATCTCTATTTTGAACACCTTTAGTGGCTTCTTGGATTACCACAAACCCATAAGGTTTTTTGTTGCAGGTTGACCACGAACCTAGAGGTGATAGGAGCTCTTGAATGTTTTATATAGTTTGGTAGTTTCTCAGATTTCCAAAAACCCTTTTGCAAGAATAAAATGCTACTTAAGTGTTTTTGCTTCCTACAATGTTCTTCATCAGGACGTACCAAACTAGAAAATGATGTTGAATCCTTTGTTGAAAACCACACTGAACACAACATAAATTTTTTATTTGAAAAAATGTCACCATAGCAATGATGTGACCGCATCGTAGGTGAGTCACAATAGAATGTTGATATCCTCCAGCCTCCATGTATCCTCTAACGTATAGTTAATTGTTGTTTATTAAACAGATTTATTTTTGAGGCTCAACTTTCCAATGATAAATGTCGTGTACCAATGATATTACATCCATATAATTTTTTTGAATGTATATGATACAACAAACATTTTGACAAAATAATTTGACTCACAAAATGACTTTTGACTCAACTTTTTTAAGAATACACTTTTGATGACCTAAAATAGACATAATCTATAAAGACTTAACAAAAGAGTATGACTAAAACTTAGCTCAATTTTTTATTTTGACATTAAATCTAAATATTGACTATGATAACTTTTTATCCCTATAAAAATAAAAACACTATAATAACTTATTATAGCTTCCATCTAATGACTCATTATATGACGTAATAACACACATTGAAGAAAATTAGATGATTTGAATTCCTAAAATAATTAAAAAATTATTAAAACTCATGAATTTTTACATTGATAGACACAAATGAAAACCTATAAACTAATCTATAAAAAAATTTAACATGACATTTAGACTAACCCCAAGCTTAACATGTAGGGATGATAGATATGCACGGATGATAGAGATACTGCTAAATAGAAATACATTTGGAGGAAGGAAATACACAGGTTCTCACAAATACCGAAGGCATTTAATTTGATGATATAAATGAAGCTATACTCACGTAAATTTGTTATGAAGTGGACTGCATTTGAACTGTAAGTTTCTCTAGACGCTTTAATGTTTTGATAGACAGACCAAACACGAGATTACAAGTGGACAACCAAGATATTTACTATAGAATTTAAAACATTTAATGCACGGATTTGGATTTATCAAGTGATGCATGAATAAATCAACAAACTTCAGATATTTCTTCAGGCTGATAATGATGCATCCAATCTAGCTGTATAAATTCGAACAAATATATTGATATTTTGATATGTTTGAAGGATGCTCCACATGGTGTGTTGAATGAAATAATAATGCAAATCAAATATTCTTCAGAGTTTTCAAGTCCACAACTTGTCTGAGGTATAGGCATGAAATAATATATAGATATTCATCCAGACTTGGCTTGCTTCTATCCTGGACATCGAGTCTTGGTTGGCCGCATTGCACAGATCATAGCTTATCAGGTTTATGTTGCACCATGGTCTGGAAATCTATTAATCTGGGGTAGTAAAGAGAAGAGTTTGGATGCCCCTTGATCACAAATTAACAACCCATAGCCATCTTAAAATCCTGCGCTGATACCAGACTATTGGCAGATTTGAGAGAAAGCCAAATAAATTACACACAAGTATTTTTTATTGTATTATTTACACGCACAGAGCAGAATAAATACATGTAAGATGTAACATAAGATAGGATAGAAGTCCATACAAACTGGGGAAAATAGGTGAGAACACCAAAGAATCTAAGGAATTATAAATCAACAACTAAAAATAATGTAATATCACTAACCATCTACCAGCTACGCTAACAGTTATCATCTAGAACTTCTACAGATGCCAAAAATTATGGTTTAAAATAATTTATAAAGATTTTAAAGCAAATATTTTGAGTTTCACTGCTTGTGTGCAATGGTATGACCTCCATGGTGTCCCATATATTACAACGATCATATTTTTTCATAAAATTCTCTTCTGGTGCCTTGAAATTACTCAAAACTAGTTAAGAACTCCATTGTACGACCCTGCACAAATTTCTACATCCTGGTATAACAACAAAAGAGTTTTAAGAATAATTTTTTGCAGCCATGGCATTCTTCGGTGAAGCATGGAGTTGGAATATGAGGGAAAAATAAAACTTTTCATTTCAAAAGTTTTGATATACTTTGAAGAAATATTAAGGTTGGGGGTCCCACAAAAGACAAAGGCTTTTTCCAATTTTCCAAAAATTTCATGGATGAATTAATTTTTATTTGGGAAAGTAATTTTTTTAAATTTTCATAGTGAAAAAATCAGACTTAAATATAAATTTATTCTTATATGTTTTGTAAAGGTTCATAGAGTAATTAAAAAGGATACTTTTGTATAAACCCTTGGAATTTGAAAGTCTACAATTCAAATATGTTTTTTATGTCAACTTTTTTATTTAGTCATTTAATTTTTGGAGCAACATTTTATTTTTTGGAATCTTTTACATGTTTTTAATATTGTAAAGGGCATAAATTGTGTGAAAAGATTGAAATTTAGTTGGATAAAAACAATAGTTGTATGTTTCTTTGGTAAAATAAGGATGTAATTGGTGAAATAAGACTGTAAATATTTTATATTTTGGTGAGGTTAAATGCAAAATAGATCAAAAATCTCTCTTTTACTATATGTAGAGGTTAAGTAAAAAACCTTGTAGAAGCAATGTTTTGTCCAATGTGTTACTTTGAGTGTGTCACTCTTTAATTTTTCACATTTACTTTCATTTAAAAATTTACAAAAATAAAAAAATGTGTAACATCCCCACATGGATTTACTAGAATAATGAAGTATTTATTTTTTAAATATTTATTCTACACTTATTCGTTTATTAGATTACACCATAATAATATAATTAGTGATTTTCAACATACTAAACTAACCATATAAAACTTGAGTAACATAAGCAACTTTATTTACTAATCACTAGCAATTTATGAAAACAATCATAATTGCATAAGGAATGTAAACATAATAAAATCCATCCATGACTGATACAATAATACAGTCTCTTCTATCAATGTATAATAATAATTATAATTACATTTTCATCAAGAATGAATCCTTTGTATATATTAAAATAATAGATACACTTCTCTATCGTGCTCGACTCACACTAACTCCTGTATCTATGATAATATCAAGTGTAGTCTAGAAGTAAGTGTTATAGTGGGGAGAGATTGCATCATCTAAGCACTTTTCTATACCAACCATAGAACATGAATCCCCTGTATGATCTCCCAAATAGGGAATGACCCTCCCTTCATGGATCGATATATAGTGACGGTGTGAGAATCTAAAGAAATAGGTTAGTACCCCATGTCCTATAAGATTTCTACTACATGATATGTACTATATGAAAATATGTTCTAACAGGATATTGTACAAACATGTAAATCATACATATAAAATAAAATTGTCTATCTAAATGTTACTTTGACCAAAGTTTTGAAATAATATATGATCTATAAAATTAGTTAAATTCATACATGCCGCTTGATCGGATTACCTTCATATGGTATTGGTGATGCTAACTAAGATGGACAAATCTACCTCACTACTTAGTTAGAATTATCAATGCTAGATTTGGTTAAAATATAGTTATAAGCAATGGGTTTATGTAATTATTTCTACTAGCAAGTAAAACCACATGCGAACTTAAAAAATAATTACTATGGCTATATTTAGTTCATCAAACATATGATTAAACCTCATTATATTATTTATCTCATAAACAATGTCTATGAAAATAAAATTTATCTACCATACAAGTATAATAAAAGTCATTTCAAGAGTTTATTTTCCTAACATAAGCTTATACCAGTCAAAATAGCCAGCACTCACAATTTTCATAAAAATTTATAAACATTCACTTATTCCTCCTTTTTTGAAACTTAGGCTACATTTGTATAGTTATAGTACCCTATATTTTTGGATTTCATAACTTAACTTATTATTAAAAACTATAACTATAGGTGCACTATCTATTGTATAAATATACGTTATGTGTGTATAGGAGGACCTCAGTTTTCTTGTATGTGTATTCCATATATATATATATATATATATATATATATATATATATATATATATATATATATATATATATATATATATCCTTTTTGATATTATTTTTAAAGCCTAAAATATATAAACATTTAAGAAAAGGATTGAGAATAATTAGGGCTTTATAATTCCAAAACCCATGTTCTAATAATTTTAATATCAAAAATAATGAATCCAACAATAGTTCGTTTTCATTCCTAATCTCATATTTATGTTATTCTGAAACTTTAAGTCCTTTATTCAATAATCGATGTTATCAAATACTATGTTAAAAATAGTCAATAATTCTCTTAACATAATGAATATGGTTTCAATTTCTAACCATAATGTATTAGACTCCCTTTGTTCATAGGTTACAAGTCAATTTACAATTTAAGATTGCTCTATTTCAAAAACATATATCTCTTAGTAATCTTACTCAAACATATATAAGTACCATAGAAATTCACATGATCTAATATGTATATAAATCATACACAATATACTTATCTTGCATAGCCCACAATTGTATGTTTTCATACTCTTAATATATTTGTGTAGTCTTATTTATATGGAATAGTTTCATAGTTTATAAAAAAAAGTTTTATGTTTATAGGAATACACTATCCCACTAAATCATATGACTGTCATAATACACAATTTATATCTACTTATGTCTACCCAATTCATTCGTGTTTGTGTGTGTGTGTGTGTGTGTGTGTGTGTGTGTGTGTGTGTGTGTGTGTGTGTGTGTGTGTGTGTGTGTGTGTGTGTGTGATGCAGATATATTTATACACATAGTTTATATACAAATATCCATACTACATTTTATATAAAATATACATTAAACAAATGATACAATCCACATATGCTTATATGTCTCAAGTCATACACTATTAATAAGCCATATATGGTACATAACAAAACCCAGTTTTAAAACCCATTCAATATTTTATTAATTTTAATAAAGTGTGTATCCACTGTATATACATCAATAAACTTTGTTTTATTTTTAAATTGTTATCAACCAAATCAGAACTTTGTTTCACCTATAATTTCACTATCACTAATATGTCTTCAAAATAAAACATAAGTATGTGTATTTTCCAAAATAGAAACACATTTAAATATTTATTAACTCAATCTATATCCTTTGAAAGTAAGGATAATTTATTATATTACATTTTATATATGAGTATGCATATATGTTGCTAAAAAAAATTAGTTTTTTTTTTCTTAATCACTATTTCATCTAGTTTTAATTTCCCTAAACGTGGTTAATATGCCATTCATATTTAAACCTAATTTCATCCCAATGGTTTAACACTCTTAATATTTCTAAAACAAACACTTAAGATTTGAGGATAATGGGTTATCTCTAAGGATGACTGAGCCATCCATAGGGCAAAACCTATATCCATTTGAAACTTTGATCCATTTCTCAGACCCTAAGTATAATAAATAACACAAAATTTCCTTTATATATTAAACATAAAAACAATACCAACCTTATAAATGCTTCTATTTTTAGAAACTCCAAGATTTCGTAATCCCTTTTCTTTGGTGCTCTGTGCTTTTCATCTTTTCCCTTTTGTGTATTTCCTTTCTCTCCTACAATTCCTACTTATTATTTTTTCCTTAGTGGCCTCCTTCCAATTGAAATTTATATGATACTATTAATTTTATTTCATATTCCATGCATAATATCCAATCTTCCTTTAAACTTCACTAATTCACATTTATCCTATCCATTAAACTTAACTAGATTTTCTAATTTATCTCTCTTTGAACTTTATTAATAATAAAAAAACATTTAATCCATGTAATTTTATTTTGTATTATTACTTTGATATAAGTCCCTAAGTATTTCCAATACATGATTCTACGTTAGTCATTAACATAATGATATCCACACTTCATTATCTCATGTATGATAATATAGGACTAGGCCTAGATTGGACTTAACTCTAGGTTAGTATTTTTAGGATAGTTTAATCTCCTTGAAAATAAAATAAAACTAATCTCATTATCTCTTTATCAAAAATATATTTAAATTTATATTTTATTACAATAATAAGATAACTATTATAATCAAATACTAGTCTGTGTGTGTGTGTGTGTGTGTGTGTGTGTGTGTGTGTGTGTACTTCATTTTTAATAGCTTAACTTATATTGATATTCTCAAATATCAATAATAGTAAGATAAATGTTAAATAATATTTTTAAAGACATTATACTATTCTATAAATAAAATAGCAATTGGATACATATTATTTGATTTACTCTTGAAAATCATAGACAAACATAAGTAAAGTAACCTCATGTAATATTAATGCAACATTAAGTACTCAATCTACATTCAAAATGCAATCACATACAAGATTTAATCTATAAATATGTAGTATCATTTAAATCACACAAATATAATATATAATAATCCCAACACACAATGCATATAACATTATTAATCTATTTTGGTGTGTATAGAGGTTTTAACAATTCCTCTATCATCCTTCACTAACCCATCTATGTCACCCTCTTTAATGATGCTCTCCCTCTATCATGCTTTGTGGATAATAAAATTATAATGATAATAATAATGGATTGCTACAAACATATAAAATTTAGTCATTATAAAAATGAATATTAAACAAATAACTCCATACATCTTTTAAAATAAGATATTTACTCATTATAGAAATGAATATTAAATAGATAACTCCATATATATTTTAAAATAAGATGATATTTATGATGAGTAAACTTGAATAAAATTTGATGACAATGATGAATGTGTTTGGTGTTAGTAAAAACACAAAAAAAAAATTGTATTTAGAATTATGTTTTGAACGTGATTTAGAGTAAACCACATGGAAAATCCTCATTTTTCATCTCATCATAATGTTTTATATTCTAGGGTATTTGGAAGAATGTAGTCAATAGTTTAATGTTGGTATATGAACTCATAAAGGTTTTTAATATTAAGAATTTTTTTTAAAGCATATGATTTAGATACCATGTGTGCTCCTATTCTTTAGACGATGGGTAATTATTTTTAGTTTTTGGTATTATGATGTTTTTAATATAATAATTGAGTGTTCTATAAATATGTAAATCACATTGTTTACCTATTATTATGAATGTTTTTATTGAAATGGCATATATTTAAAATTATATATTTCATAATACATGGGTAACATTATTTTTTACTATGAATTAAGAGGAATAACATGTTCAGATTTTAGAGGATAGAAGTTTTTGATGTGTAATGATTTAAGATAAGTTTCTTCAATTTAAGGAAAATCAAACCTTCAATAATTGTTCTGAGGATAGTTCAAGATTTGAAGATGAGTTATAAATATATGTTATTTGGATTCATAAATAATGATATATCATTACATTTATGTAGACTGCATGAATGTTTGTTTTATTTTTTGAATCATTTTTAATATATTAGCTTTGTATTTAAAAGAAAATGTTAAAATAATAATCTATAATTTATAGGTATAATTAAAATATTAATTAAATAAAATGAAACATGTCACATGATAAAATATTAAATCACCTTAATTTAATCATTTATGTAAAATAGTCGATGAAAATTTCTAGATAATGTTTCTATTTTTACAATATCTTTAATATATTGTGTATCTTACTTAACTCCTTACTTATCATGTGTGCATTAAAATGAGGTCATTGGGACCAAATTTAAGTATTTGAATGTACTAAGAGTTATATATTTTTAATTATAATTTTTGATTGAACTGATAACATCTTGTGTGGCTATGGAGGATGGCTCAAGTGAAATAGTTTGTCATGTCATGTTGAGAGTGATTGTTTCCCATCCTCTCATTAATGCCTATGTGAAATGTGTTTGATTAATTGTGTAAATACCCTATAATTAGCTAATTATAGAGTATTCTCTCATTTAAGGATGACCATCCTCTTCTAAGGACAACTTACAACTTCATGTGCTTAATATTATACTTTTTCTTTCCTACAAGATGATGTTGATAATAAGTCATTGACCAGTTTGTTCGATGTTATTTCAAACTCTTATTTTTTTATATTAGCATGAATCTATTATAAAATATTTATTTATTTATTTTTTAAATTAATTTTGTACGTATCATTTAACCTCTTTTTGGTTATAAATCATCTTATAATTTTAGATGTTTTATGCTTTCACATTATGAATAAATATTGTTTTTTTGGAATAATCATGTTCTCATCTTTCACTCAATGGTTCAGATCATCACATGTGATCAATCATTAGGATACATAATAAACTATTGAACATCAAACATATACTAAATTAAAATAGGGTTTAATGGTCACGTGAGGTATTAAGTGAGAAGGTAGTCATTGATAGAGTCTTGAAATGTGTTTAACTCTTCTTTTATCATGTTTTTATCTCATGCACCAATGTAACACATCATTAGAAGACAGTAATTTATTAAAAAAATTAAATATCAAGAACCAAACCCATAAACTAGGATTATTAACCTAAAACATTTTTGTTGATTGATAAAAAATTAACAATTAACTTAATACGATTTCAATTACTAGTGTGAATGAAAATGTTGAATGTGAAGATTAAATTAATATATTATTACATCAATTCATAAGTTAAATGTTTGAAATTAAATAATGATAATTTAACAAATTCAAATAAACAAAATTTATTAAATAATACCTATCTTATAGATTATTGGTAATAGGTCTCCAAGTATTACTTATCACAAAAACATCATCCCCATTAAGATCAAACTAGTGTTCCCTAATTTCAATGGATTCCTTAAATTTTAGTTTATGAAAATAGTTTTTGATGATGATGACCCTAGCATATTTAAGGGATTACATAAGAGCAGTCAATTTTTTTGACTTCATTCCATAGAGTATTCGGTTGTACCTTCACATTCTAAACTTATTAATGGGAAGGAAGGTGGTTTGGATTTTTTTTCTCAATATCTTTAAATATCTTTTTATAAATACCTTAAACATAGGATAAAAAAGCTATTGGGACTCCAATTGGAGGTTCTTTTTTATATGTATGTTGATATTATCCTTTACTTATTTGAAATACCTAATGATTGGTTTTCATGTGTAACCATTAATTACAAAATAATTTTTAAATGATCCTTTTCTTTATCAAGGTTGTCTTTGTCACAAATTTAAAAATATATAATAGCTAGAGTTTTTAATAATAATTCCTTATGTGTTAGGTAATAATGTGAAGGGGCATGAAAATAAAGGTCTACGTAGGTTCCTTTTTTGTAAACCTTCATGGCTAGAGAGTTATCGCCATCGATTGAAATAAGCCCATCTAAAGGTAGGTTCCCATCTACCTCAATTTTCTTGGTAAATTTTATAATGACCCTTAGACTATTAAGGTGGGAGTGGAAGTATTATAAACTATCCCTTTAATATTTTTAACATATATTGGTTTCATCAACATACCTATTTCATCATTTGGGTTTCAAAGGAAAGAACTGTAGATCCATATCTTTAAAAATTTCCATGAAGATGTAGGCTCCATTTCCATGCCATCACATTATTCATAGATAACACCTTTGAAGGAGAAAAAGGTTGAATTTAGCTACAAGGATACTAAGGAGGTTATTTCCTCATTAGTGTGATTAAATACCACTTCCATATCTTATTGAATAAGATTTTATTAACAGTGATATTATATAGAACATAACTAAAAACTCGTTACTTTCAAACATCTCATCCTTAATAAATTCTATGAAATCACTTGAGCTGTGGAGAAAACAGGAAGTCTGGCCCTCTTTACATCTAAATCTATTTTCCATGAAAGCTATAATATTATATATGGGGGAACTAGTTATGTTAATAATATTCCTTAAATGATTACCTTATCTATGGATCTTTGGACCACCATAGATAGGTATAAGAGGATTTATTTATTTGAAAATAATTTTTACTTGGTCAACACATTTACTTAAAAACATTTTATAACCTTTGTTAGCTTATTTAAATGGTGGGAAATAAGGTTATCATCGAGCCTCTTGTATATCCCACTATTATCTAGGTTGTCTTCCTTCTTAAAGCCATAATCCCTACTATTCATAATAATAATTCCATTACCCTTATCTGGATTGAGGATCATGATGTCTTGGTCAATGTTTAAATATTTAAGAGATCCCCATTTCTATTTAGATATGTTCCTAGAATGATGTTTAGCACAATGTAAATATATTTCACAATCCTTCCTAACCTCTCTAGTAATGTTTAAAGAAAGGATCTTTAATACACTATCAATACTTATGATGAAGTCCTCCTCAGGGATACAAAAATGAGAGATAGCAAAACCTAGTCCTATTTTTAAAGTTTTGAAGGTGTGTTTATTTATACAAAATATGAGAATATAACTATGAACATATCCTCATATTCAAACATTATCTGGTTATTATTATTACTATTCATGTTACTATTTAAAATATTATTATTAATTAAAATGCTATTAAGTTAGCTATTGATTTTTAATCTCCTAAAAAAAAAATTAGGTTAATAAGACCTATTTTAAGGGTGTGGTTCTTAATATCTAATATGTTTTAATAATTGTGCTATTTAAATGAGGTGTTACATTAGGGTAGAATATGATATCATTAAAAAAAAAGAGGTAAACCTATTTCATGAATTTAGCAATAACTACCCTTTAATTTAACACTCATGTGCTTATTTTCCCCTACCTTATTTAAATATTACAAGTTTATTGTTCAATAATAAATCATTTTTCTTAATGAAGGATCATGGGTGGTGATCTAAGTAAAAAGATAGTACAAATTATTTTTAAAAAGCTATCTTATAATTTAATTTGTGATATAATATAAATATCAAACGAAGTTATAATAAAATAAATATTAATTTATTATTGTTTTATTATAAAATCATAAACATAATATTTTATTTTTTACATATATTTTGTTGAGATGATTAAGATATTAAGCCAACCACCTTCCTCAAATTAACATTGAGATTGACCCTGCCATATCGAGAGTGGATATTCATTATATCAAATCAATCAAACTATTTTTATGGGGTATAATTATGTCATGAGGATAATAGTCATAGAAATATACTTAATTTAATTTTAATTTTATTTAGATATAAATTTCCATTAAAGGCCAGGAATGGTCTATGGGATAGAAAAGATAATACATGAACCAATACATAAAGGGAGTGTCAAAAGCATTTCCAAAAATAGAAATTAGAAATAATAAATCAACTACCAAAAGGTTGATGAACTTGAAAATAATAGATTGTACATTGTTTGATAGATCTAGACTAAGTTGTATGTGCATGAAATCTCTTAAGATTTCTAAAATCAATTATTTTGAAGTAATAATTGATATGATTGTACCTATTTGTATCTAAGGAGTTAAATTTGAGTGTTCTTTGCTATATTTGAAGTGTCTTATGAATAAATAAAGCTAAACACTTCTTATCTTCATATCGAATGAGGATCCTTAAAGATCCATTGGAATATTTAAAAGGAAAATGATGTCTAATATGAATTTCATAGTACATGGGACACTTGAATATAAAATACTCTTCACTTTCATCATCTAGAAAACACAATTGACATATACACTCATGTTGTCAGAGGTTATGATTACAGTCCATCTGTATCAGGTAAAAGCAAATGTGAAACTGAGCTAAAGGGATCCTTAGGCATGAAGTAAAAAAATTCTTCATGTATTCACAAATTTTATTTTGATCTTCATGAAAGGAGGAGTAAAGTTGAAAATTTTGAAATAGTTTTGGTTTTAAAGGTTATTTTAGAGCAAACCATGTAACTTTAAAATAAGACCTAGTGAATTATTCTTGTATAACCTTGTTAGCATCATGTTCAGTGATTTGAGGATCATTAATATAAAACCCAAGAGGAGAGATTATTTCAATATCAATATTCAACTTTTGAAGGAGAGTAATAACTCTTACATACCAATAAGATTTACATCATTTTTTGATAATTTGCATGGAAGATTGGAGTGCTAAATATGGATACCTATTCCAACCAGAAAAAATTTGGCATCCATAAAAGCCTATGAAACATAGTGAAAACATTGTAATATAAAGAGATAATAGGGGGACAAATCTCAAACTCTATAAGAATAATTAATTTAGGAATCATTATTTCGGTTTGAATATTCTTTAATAACATGGAAATGAAAACTCTTTCCATATAGTTGAAATCATTTTGTCTCAAATATGGACCCCAAACATCACACCCATATAATATTTATCATGTAACCAATGTATGAAAAAGTTTAATCTTTGTCTGAATATATTGATATTAGAGATAAAAACATTATCTTTTTAAGGTTTTCAATGTCGTGTACCCTTTGCTCAATATTTCTTATATTATCAAAATAAAGCTAAAAGGTAGTCCAGAGAAAACCACACCCAAGTAGGTATAAGAGTAAACCACCTCAACCTAGCTTCCTTTGTACATCAAATTCATTGTAGATTCTACTTTATTGGTTGTATTAAATTCAATGAATTTTTTTTAAAATATTTACCTCAAGGCATTTATTATTATAAAAAATTATCAATGCATCAAGATGTCTTTGAAGCTTAGTAATTGAGTGTGAAAGCAAAATAATGTCATCTACAAACAATAAAATAGATATATAGATCCCAAACAAGCTAAAAATATTCATGGTACTTGAATTTGTGGAGATAAGATATTATAATTCTTCATTATAGATCCAAAAAAGTTTAGGTGAGAGTGGATAACCTTATTTCACACCTATGGTACTATGGATGTCATTAGTAATGCTCATTTTGGTATAAATATTACCAAAAAGTTTCTTATATAAAGTCATGAAAATATAAATAACCATATCATAAAGACCCAACTCTTTAACCCTCTGGATCAAAAGGTGCCCTTATACTATATCAAATGCTTTATGAAAGTCTCCAAAATAACAATATATATGTTGCTTTTTAGCCTTTTCTTCATCTATATGGAAGGCTCTATTGTTGTGAACATGAAAGAAATACCATCCGATTTTTTTTAAAACACACTTTTCAATAAAAATTAAATCATTCTAAAATAAAATAAAAAGAGAATAATAAAATACATTAAAATTAATAAAATCTAGTTATCTAAAACAATAAAATAATAAGAACATATTAGTATTTGTAGTTGGAAATGGATTATCAAATGGAATTGAGTTAGGGAAGTTGAAAGTAAATTCATAGGGTTCACACAAAACTAGGTGTGTAGTATCATTATCTTGAGTCACAACACGGGAAGTGAAGTAACCAACATTGGTTGTAATGTATGAAAGGTTATAATGTTATGGTCATTAAAAAAATACCATTAATTTTTGTAGCCCATACATTTTAAAATACAAATATAATCACTTGGAAATAAGAAAAATAGAAATAAAACATTTAAAATTTAAAAAAATATAGCTATATAACATGGTATCTTTATGAATACAGATAAAATATCCTATTAAATGAAGGTGCCTTTGTAAAATATATGGTGGAGAATTTAAATAAATAAAATTGTGAACACCATATCATCATTATAAATGTGTAGACTCATGAATGTTGAGTTGATAATATTATTCACTATAATGTTGTGTATAATGATAACTCCTTGAACTGACTTATTTTCTATGGTTGTGGTGACCTTTACCAGCCACTGTAACCTATATTCAGACACTAGTTTCATTTTTCTATCTAATTTGTAAGTTGAAGCCTTGGTAAATTATATCTGGGTAAATTTAAATTTGAAAGTCAATCTTAACTTTGACTTTCCAAAGTACATTATATTTGATATCATAAATCTACAAATTATATTATAGAACATAGGAAAGAAAAAATTTAGCTTCAACTAAATAAAATATGGCTTTCAAATCTCTATTGCTTTAAGCAATTATTGAAGGCTAAAAATCTGAATGGCAACCCCAATAATTCAATAATTTTTAGTTCTGTCGATAATTTAGGGTAACCACCTTTTATCTTTCCTTGTTAACTTCCCCTTAGCACATCAATAATAACTATTGAATTAATCTTAAAAACCACTTTCATTAAATTTATCAATAAATTTACACATAAGAGGTAGTTTAATAATTTTATCATTAGCAGGTTTCTTAAAGCTAACTCAAGGTCTTCCTTTCTAATTTTTTTTGTTAATTATCTTACACATGTTGTTAGATGTGCTTGCACATTATTATTATTATTATTATTATTATTATGTTGAGAGACATTTTTTAATCGTATATAAAGGGTGGTGGTGGGTTGCAATGTAGTGAGTGGTTCACCTTTTTTGATAGATATTTACTTTTGCCTAGAGATATCAACTAGTCTGGGATAGAATTAGAATCCTATCTTATCTACCCCATATACCATATATACCAACAATGACCACAACTAGTCCAAGGATACCAACAACGACCAATATTGGCCTCAAGAATAACCAATGTACATTAACATCCTTGAGAATATAAACCACAATTGGGCTCATATGCTTTTATGGATATTTGAACCTGGATGGGACTTGAAATAACTAAGTCTCTTAACTAACTCTTTCAAATCTCATTGGTTAGTGTGGCTCACTTTTCTATTCCATATTTAAAACACACGTTTTTTTTTTAATTTCAACACATCCTCAACATCACATATTTCTTTTATAATGTGAAAAATGATGCCAAACATACAAATTCCATATCTTTTAATCCATAGCTTTGTTTGAGATCTACTTTATTCCAAAAAGACAATCACAAAAATATCAGTGTATCCATAGCCTTCCCTATCTATTAATGGATATTTTGAATATTTTTTGAAACTATACATGACTATCTATGGGTCCAAAAATGCATTTTTATAATTTTTTAGCTTTTTTCTCTTTATGTAAATTATATATTTTTATAAAAAGACATCAAATTCAATTAAATTTTTGTTTCATAGGTTAACTTTAGTATTTAGAATATTTTGGGAGACTTTTAGAGATGCGTGCACTTACATGTAATACCTAAAAAAAATAGAAAGTTAGGTTTTAATATTTTTTAGATTTTTGAATTTTTCATATCAACTCTAATTTTGAGTTGATATTTATTTATGCATGGTCTGGAATTATTTATTAAATTCAATATGATCAATATAGAACTTATTATTTTAGAAGTACTATGCCTATCGATAATTTTGCCTTGATAGTGTTCACATTCATTATTTGGTATTAGAACATGTTCAAATATTAGACATGTAAGAGATTGTAAGATGATGAGGAAGAATTAAATAGATAAATAGGACTATCCAATAGCTATAAAATTAAGTAGAATAATTAACTAGAATTACTAAAAAGCATTGGCAATGGAGTGTATAATATGAAGTTCAATATGACACAGATCATGAAGAAGAAATTATGTAAGAGGATTAATAGGAACAACTGCCATCAATAAAAGAAGGGATGGTTATATATTTATAAGATTGAAGGAGTCGAATTTCATGTTCAATATTATGGAGGAAGTTTAAAACCATAGGAGTTGGTATATTGGATGAAAAATATGATTTTTTTTTCAAATGAAGAACTATGAGACAAAATAAGAGTGTAAAGTTTGCATTCACAAAATTGATGGGTCATGCAATGATTTGGTGGGATCACCTATGAAAAGGATAGAGAAAAGGTAAAAATAAAATTAACTCATAAAAAAGGATGGAAAAACAGCTGAGGGAGAAAATTTTCCCTCTAGATTATGCACAAACTTTGTATAGAAGATTCCATAATTTGAGGCAAAAGGATCAAACTATACAAGAGTATGCATATGATTTTTAAAATATTTTAATATAAGTGGAACATGATTACATAGAATAATAGATGGATTTAAGGTGTGTAAATAGTTTGAATTTTTATTTTCAAGATGAATTAATCATTATGATATTGCTTTCAGGATTGAAAGGTATGTAAAACTACATAGTTGAACCCTGATAGCAATATCATAATTTGACTTGTTGTGTAAAATGCCTCCTACTTATCAATGAATTAATCATGTTTAGAATACTTTTTATGGACATAGTTTATCAATTAAATTTGAAGGTAGAAGAAATAAATAGACATGATTTTAGAATAACATATATTAGGACAAGAAGAGGACAATCCTCTCCAATAAGTAGATGAGGTGGATTTAATAAAAACAGAGGTGGGTTTAATATTAAAATAGAATAATCATCACTTAGTGTAGATAAAAAATAATATAACATACAATAGTTTCAATACTTGGAAAGAGGAAGATGATTATCGAGAGGACAAGGCTATAGTAGTGGTAGAGGATAGATTTAAAATCAACTCAAAATTATGTTTTATATAGATGTGGAGAAGAATAACATAGAGCATTGGAGTGTCTACACTATCAAGATCAAGGAAGGAGGCAACAAGATCACCCAAGAGTGTATTTACTTAAGGTTGAGCCATAAGAGAAAATACTAAAGTTCTAACAACAGATACGAGAAAAAAACTCATGATGAGAAGAACAATGATTGCTCCAAAGAAAGAACATGTGAAAAAATAAATAAGATGGTGATGCATGGTTGAGATCAAATATTTTTCAAATAAGGTGTACTTAAAGAGTTAATATACGCAAAATAATTATAATGGTGGTAGTTTTGAAAATATTGTTTCTAATAATATGATTAAAAAACTAGGTTTACGGTGTGAAAATCATCCTAAGACTTATAAAAATTCATGGTTTAATAAAGGTAATGAAGTTACAGTAAATAAAAGGTGATTAATTATGTTTTCTATAGGAAAAACATATAAGGATGAAATATGGTCTGACATTATACAAATGAATACATATCATGTGTCATTGAGAAGGCCATGGTAGTTTGATAAAAAATAATAATTTATGATAGAGAAAAAACACATTATTTATGAAAAATCCATCTGAAGATAGCATTTTCAGATTTAAAAGAAGAATGGAAAGATGAAATCATGTTGTTTGTGAAAAAATTTATCAAATACATGAATACGATCGGTTGATTTTATACATTAGTAGAAAAGATAAAAGACACAAAAGTGGTGAAAATACCAACAGAAGTAGTAGTAGTGTTGATATAATATACATATGTTGTACTTGATGAGTTAGAATATGGTTTATCAACAAAGAGAGATATTCAACATCACATTGATGTGATACTATAATCATTTATACCCAATCAAGAAGCTTATATTATGAGTTCAAAAAAAATGTAAAATTGAGTAAACATGCTACTGATTTTGTGAGGAAGGTGTAATAAGTGATAGGATGAGTCTTTTTACAAGACCAACATTGTTAACTCTAAATAAATATGGAAGGTGGAGGATGTGTGTGATTAGTAGAGGAATGAATAAAATTACAATCAAATATAGATTTCCTATAGTTGTTTAGATGATAGGATATATATTCATCTAGGAGGAAAATATTTTAGCAAGATGGATCCAAAGAGTGGTTATTATAATATTCTAATTCTTGGAGATGAATAGAAAACAATATTCAAGACAAGAGATGGTTTATATGAGTGTATGGTTATTTCATTCAAATTATCTAATCATTTATGAGGTTGATGACAATAGCGCTATGAGATTACATTGGTAAGTTTATAGTGGTTTATCTTGATGATATTTTGATATTCAGAAAAACTAAAGAGGAGAACTTAAGGCATTTAAGAATGGTATTAAAATTGTTAAGAAAGAATAAGCTATATAGAAATTGAAATAAGTGAATGTTTATACAAAATATATTGGTATTTTTGAAATTTGTGGTTTCAGAAAATAGTGTAAGAATAGATGAAGAAAAAGTAAAGTCAATTGTTGAGTGACCTGTTCCAAAGAGCATCACAAAGGTAAGAAGTTTATTTAGTTTATCAAATTATTACATAAAGTTCATTAAGAATATTATTAGTCTTGTTTCACTAATAACAAATTGTATGAGAGGAAATAATTTACATGGACAAGAACAATAACTGATATATTTGAATTTTTAAAGAAGATTACAAAAAATCTTATTTTAGAAATACCATATTTTAGCAAAGTATTTGAGGTTGCTTATGACGCATCATTTGTAGGAATTGTTATTTATTTTAGTCAAGAAGGAAAACCAATAACATATTTAAGTGAGAAATTAAATGATGTAAGAATAAAGTATTCTACATATGACATTGAATTTCATGTCATTGTACAAGCATTAAGACATTGGAGGCATTATTTGGTGCCTAAGGAGTTTATCATATTTAATAATCATGAGGAGTTGGATCATATGACTAATCATAATAACCTATATAGAAGGCATACAAATTTGGTGTCTTTATTATAGGGATATACTTTTATTTTGAAGGATAATTCAAGAAATTAAAATTAAGTAGATGATGATTTGAGTAGGCAAATAGGATTACTAATTATAATATGGTGACTGAAGTAGTTGGATTTGAAGCTATTAGGAAAGGATATGATACCAATACAACAAAGCAAATCAAGTATACATTTCTTGTACTTGTTTAAATTATAGAATAAAGATTCATGTAGGTGGAAAATATTTTTTCAAGACTAATCTAAAGAGTGATTATTCTCAAATTCTATTTCATCGATATGAATGGAAAAAACAACATTCAAGACACATGATGGTTTATATGAGTGGATGGTGATATCATTTAAATTATCTAATACAAATAAAAAATTTATGAGGGTGATGAACATATTGCTATGAGATTAGATTGGTATGTTATGGTGGTTTATTTTGATAATATTTTTATATTTAGTAAAACTAAAGAGTAGAACTTAAGGCATTTAATAATGGTAATAAAATTAATAAAAAAGGAGAAAATCTATGCAAATTTAAATAAGTGAATGTTTATACAGAATAGATTGATATTTTTGAGATTTGTAGTTTCAGTAAATAGTTTAAGAATGGGTGAAGAAAAAAGAAAGTTAATTGTTAAGTGACCTATTTCAAAGAGAACCACAAAGTTAAGAAGTTTCTTTAGTTTATCGAATTGTTACAAAAAATTTATTAAGAATTTTAGAGTCTTGTAGCACTAATAATAAATTGTATGAGAGAAAAAAAAATTACATGGAAAAGAACAATAACTGATATATTTCAATTTCTGAAGAAGAAGAAGATTACAAAAAATCCTATTTTAGGATTACTATATTTTAGCAAAGTAATTAAGTTTGATTATGATTATTCATTTGTAGCAATTTGTATTGTGTTTAGTCAAAAAGGAAAACCAATAACATTTTTAAGTGAGAAATTAAATGAGGTAACAATAAAGTATTCTACATATAATGTTGAATTTCATGTCATTCTACAATAATTAAGACATTGGAGGAATTATTTGCTGCCTAAAGAGTTTATCATATTTATGGATCATGATACCTTAAATCATATGAACAATCAAAAGAAGATAAATATTAGGCATGCAAAGTGGGTTTATTTTTTTATAGGGATGTACTTTAATTTTGAATAATAAATCAAGAAATAAAAATAAGGTAGATGTTGCTTTGAATAGGGGATTGGAGTTGCTAACTGTAGTGTGGTGAGTAATGTACTTGGATTTGAAGTTATTAAGCAAGTATATGATACTGATCAAAATTTTGGAAAGATAATTATGAAATTTAGGAATATATTAATAGCTGAGACTAAAAATCCTTATGATGAGTACCTTATACATGATTATCTCTTCAAAGGAAAACATTTATGTATTCCAATTGGCCACTAAGAGACAATATCATAAGAGAGTTACATAGTGGTGGTTTAGGTGGATATTTTGATAATACAAAGACAATAGATTTTAGTAAATAAGAAGGTTTTTTTACCAAATATGAAGAGAGATATGACAAGATATGTTTGAACTTGTAGGATATGTCATGTGGCTAAATGAACTTCAATGAAAACAAGGATCTGCATGCCATTACTGATTTGAAGAAGGCCAAGGACAAACTTGAGAATGGATTTGTGTTTAGATTACCAAAGACACATAGAGGTAATGATTCATTTTTTATTGCTATAGAAATGTTTTCTAAGATGGTTCATTTTATTGCATGTAAGAAAACCAATGATGCCACTAGAGTTGAAAAACTATTTTTTTAGGATATTGAGAGATTTTATGGTGTTACAAAAATAATTAAATCAAATAGAAACATAAAATTTCTATCCTTTTTGAAATAATTTATTTAATGAAATGGGAAATAATATATAATTCAATAATGCATACCACCACCAATAGATGGAAAGACAAAATTTATAAACATGAGCTTTGAAAATTTGTTGAGATGCATAGTTGGACAAAAGACTAAACAATGAGATTTTGTTTTACCATATGATGAGTTTGCATATAATAGTTCTATGAGTAGATCAATAGGAAAATTAAATTATTAAATATTTTATGGGATAAATACTATGAGTGTTTTATATTTTTTATAGTTACCAACTATAAAATGTGTTAGTGATGATGCAGAAGAACTTGCATAGTATATATAATAGTTGCTAGAAGAGGTGAGAATAAATTTATAGAAAAGTAACAAGAAGTATAAAACAACAATAGATGTTATAAAAAGGTTAAAGATATTTTAAGTAGATTTTTAATAGTTTATTTGAGGAAAGAAATATTTTTTAAAGGCACATACAATAAGTTGAATTCAAGAAAATTGGACCTACATAATTGTGAATAAAATCAACGATAATATTTAAGAGGTGAGTTTATAATAAACCCAAAAAATAACAAGATAAAAAACACCAATAAGCCAAGATCCTAAAAAATAAGTTGTCGTGATTCGTATTTAATGAATTATGAAAAATTTACAAACCCAAACTATGCTTAAATAATCCTCAACTTAGAAATAAGAATTGACATGCACAAATTTGAAAAAAATAAAATCTAAAACAAAATCTATTTTTAGCAGCTATTATTTGTAGTAATTTTTGCATGCAAGTGTGTTTGGCTCTAAATATTTCCCTAAATATCATAAATTCTAAAATTAGAAAATGGGATGAAATTATATTGAATTTAATGTTCAGTTCTAAAATATAAAATTTCTAAAAATATAAAATTCTAAAAAAATCATTCAATGTTAATTTCGGACCCTCAAATGATCACGTTTGACCTTCAAAAAATATATAAATAAAATCTAAGGGGATAAATCCCATTATAGATAAATTTAAATTTTTGAGATGGTAATTTTTACATGTGGAAGAGCTCAAAAGTAGCTATGAGTCGAAAGTTATGGCCTCCAGAAAGTTGACCTATTTTTTCTACATCATTTTCCCCTAGTTGAAAACAACTCTGCGCTTGCAAGTTGGCCTAGTTATACTAATGCCATTTTTAGTTTTCAATCTTCTTCAACTCACATTATTTAATTCAAGTGTTTTCTATTTGCTACCATTCTTCCCACTACACCAAATACCTGTTATAATTCCCTTGCCTTGTGCTCACTATTTTCATATCCAAACCCTGCACTATTTTTCCCATCTTTTTCTTTGGAAAATACTGCTCCCAATTTACCTCTTCATCTTCATCTCCTTTCTCATCTTCAACATGAAATTCATATAAATATGAAACATTATATATATATATATATATATATATATATATATATATATATATATTGTGGTAAACCACCTCGTAAGCATTGTTGTTGATTTTATTCATAATTCTGCATGGTCCAATTTTCTAGCACTTCAACCTGTTGTACATGCCTTTTGGAAATATTTATTTCCTCAAGTAAACCATTACCAAGTATCCTTATTCAAATACCTTGGATCTCCTTCTAATATATGTTTCTACTTGATAGTTTTCATTAATTTCCTACAAGTTTTTTCTTACTCCTCTTACAACTATTACATATGCTCTACAAAGGATTCTACATCATCACTAATTTGATCTATAATTGGCAATTATACTAGATATAAAATATTTATATGATTTCTCTCATAAACAATATGAAAAATTGAATTTCTTATAGATCTATTCACTAAGCTATTATATGTAAACTCAACTTCTAGTACAGCAAAGTCCTATTGCTTGGGCTTCTTGCCCACTAAACATCTTAATAAATTTCCTAGGCTCCTATTCATAATTTTCATGTCCATCTATTTATGGGTGATATTCACTACTAAATTGTATCTTTATAATAGTTTTTAGAAGACCATGCAATCTCTTAATATCCATTAAAAATAATTCTAAAACTCTAGTGGCATCATTGGTTTTCTTACATGTAATGAAATGAACTATTTTTAAAAATCTATCTACAACAATAAAAATTGAATCATTACCTATTTGTGTATTTTTTTATTCCAACACAAAATTCATACTCAAATTTGTCCATAGTCCTCTTGGGAATGGTTATGGCATATATAATATAGTATTTTATGCATGGCATTTAGTCCCCTGACATATTCTACACCTTGAAACATACCTTATCATATCTCTCTTCATCTTTATCCAAAAATAATTTTCCTCCACCAAAGCTATTGTCTTCATCTTACCAAAATGTTTAGCCAAACCACCACTATGTAATTCTCTTATTATATTAATGAATAACATGCACAATCATTTTTCTTTGAAGAGATAACCTTCTTGTATAAGATACTCATAATGAATAACATATGTCCCACCTATTAGTGGATTTCCACATTACTTTACTATCTTTCCAAAATATGGATTAGTATCATATAATTATTTAATAGCTTCAAATCTAACTACTTCACTCACCATATTAGTTAATAATACTAACCTCTTACATAATGCATCAACTACCTAATTTATTTTTTCTGATTTATGCTTCAACACAAAAATACCCTTGTAATAAAGGAGCTCACTTTTCATGTCTACTATTAAAATTCTTTTGTGTATTCACATACTTAAAACACTAGTGATATGTAAATAATATAAACTCCTTATACACCAGATAATACCTATAATGTCTTAATGCTTGTACAATTGCATAAATTTCAACATCATAAGTAGAATATTTTATCCTTACCTCATTAAATTTCTCACTAAAATATGATATTTACATTCCTTCTTGACTCAACACATCACCAATTCTCACAAACAAAGTATCATAATGAACCTCAAACACTTTGTTAAAATATGGTAATGCAAAAATTGGTCTTTTTGTAATCTTCTTCTTCAAAATTTTGAAACTTGATGTGGCTATGTTAAGCCATGAAAATTTCTTCCCTCTTATGTAATCTAAGACCATTTCTAAACCATGGAAGCTTCTTACCTCTATAAAGCTTCTTGGAATAGGCCACTCAACAATTGCCTTTATTTTTTCATCATTCAGTTTCACACCATCTACTGAAACTAAAAATCCCAAAATACCAAATTGTTTTACATAAACCTAAACATTTTCAAATTCACATACAACTTATCCTTTCTTAAATAATCCATTACCATTCTCAAATGTTTTATGTTTTCTTATTTAGTATTACTTAATATAAAAATATTATCAAAATAAACAACCACAAACTTATCAATATATTCTAAAAACATTGTATTCATCACCCTCATAAATGTTTTAGATGCATTAGACAATCTGAATGGCATTACCTTCCACTCATATGAGCCATCCCTAGTCTTCAATATAGCTTTCCAGTCATATTTTTCATGAATTTGAATTAGATAATAACCACTCTTTAGATCAATCTTGCTAAAATAGTTCCATCCTATAAGCACATCCATCATATCATCTAAATGAGGTATAGGAAACTTATACTTTATTGTAATTTTATTATTTACTCTACTATACCCACACATTCTTCATCCTCCATGTTTATACTTTATTCTAATGGTCAGCTTGTTCTCCATCATTTTTCACGAATTAATATTTTTGTTACCTTATCTTTGTCTCTTTTTATATAGGTGTTCCCACCAAATTATTACATGACCATTCAATTCCCTACATGCAAATTTTATCTTCTTGTCTTCTCTCATAATCTTTCACTTGAAAAATTTCTCCATGCTATTCATCCAATCTATCAACTCGTCTAGTTTTAAAATGTCTCCATAATCTAGAACCTCAAATTTTACTCTTCAATTTCTTACTTATAAATCCAAAACCATCCTCTCTTTCATTAATGGTGGCTACTCTTATTGTTATTCTTCTTACTGAACTTCTTCATCATGATCTGTGTCTTCATCATCACCACCTTCTCTTCTCTGTTGATTGGTTATAACCTTAGTTAGTTATTAAAATTACCTTTATAGCTCTTTTATAGTTTGGTACTTATACGTATAACCTCTTCATCCTCTTTCAATGTCTTTCTTTATCAATATTTAGATTTTCTTTGATACCATCAACCCGAAAACTATCGAGATAAAAAATACCAATAAGCCAATATTTTGAAAAATAATTTGTGTTTATTTGTATTGAATGAATTTCCAAATATTTACAAACCCAAGCCACACTTAAATAAGACTCAACATATAAATCAGAGTGGACCTTCGTAAATTTAAGAAAAAAAATTAAAAATTAAAAAAAAAACATCTATTATTAGCATCCATTATTTATAGTAAGTTTTGCATGTAAGTGCACATGGATATAAAACTTTAAATAAATATCCTAAATGCTAAAATTATCCAATGGGACTAAATTCAATTGAAGTTGACATCCGGTTCTAAAAATACACAATTTCTAAAAATAAAAAATTCTCGAAAAAATCATTAAATGTTAATTTCAAACCCTTAGATGATAATGTTTGGCCTTCAAAAAATATCAAAATCCATTTTAAGGGGATAGATCCCCTTAGGTAAGAATTGAACTTTACGAAATGGTCATTTTTTAATGTGGAAGATCTCAAATGGAATCTATGGTTTAAAATTTGTGTCCTCTTGAAGGTTAGCTTATTTTTTCTGCATCAGTTTATCAAAAAAATTGATATCCCTCTAATATCTAATATTTCAAATTCATATTATTTTCATCAAGAATATGGTAAAATAGAATAATATGAGGAAGTAAATTGAAAACAATATGTACCAAAGAAGAAGAAATAAAATATAGTGTAGGTTTTGGATAAGAAGATAATTAACACGAGGTAGGGAAGTTGGAATAGGTATTTGGTATAGTGAGAAAGGATTAAAATAGGAAGACAATACTTGGATTTCATAATGAAAATTGACAAAAATAAATTTCAAGAGTACAATAAGAGCAACTTCCAATAGTTGAGTTGTTTTCAGCTATAGAAGAATGATGTGAATAATGAGGCTAAAATTTTAGAGGCCATAAATTTTGATTCGTAGCTATGTTTGATCTCTCCTTCACACCAAAATGACCATATTGAGAATATCATTGTATCCATATCCTTCCCTATCCTATTATGGATATTTTTTATAGTTTTTAGAGGCCATACATCACCATTTAAGGGTCTAAAAATGTATTTATGTATTTATTCATGTTTCTTCTATTTTTATAACTTGTATATTTTTATAACCAGACATCAAATTCAGTTTAATTCATTTGATAGGTTAATTTTAGTGTTAATATTTTGGAAAGTTTTTATATCTATGCACACTTCCATGTGATACCTAGTAAAAATAGCATTCACTAAAATTAAGTGGGTGAGATTAAATAATATTTTTTAGAGTTTCAAATTTTGCATGTCAACTCTAATTCTGAGTGGATATTTATTTATGCATGGTTTTTAAAGATTTATTTCATTCAATATGCTTAATAAAAAGTATTTTTTCAGATGCAATATGCCTATTGATATTTTTGCCTTGATAGTGTTTGGGCTCATTATTTAGTCCTCTTTGATAGACTAAGGTACTACTACTACTACTATTTCTAATACTACTACTGCTGCTACTACCACTACCACTACCACAATGTAATTATATTATCATTTTCTCTAAGTAGTACCAAGTCCAAACACAAAATATATTTTTTAATTTATGCAGTAAAATTGGTTGTTTATATTTAAGTTTCGAGGCTAGTGTGTGTTTGAAAAAAAATCAATTATACTTCTATCTAAGACTGAAGCCTATATTTTGCACGACATTTCATCCAAGCTCTCCAAATATATTAAATGATACTTATAAGACTAGGTTCATTTATACACTCAAAAAAATATTGTTAGATTAAAATTTATATTGTTATTTTTTATCAAGTCAACATATAGCGAGAGTTTTAGAGGAAATTATTTTTCGGAAATGTAAATTACATTGTAGGAGCCTCAAGTAACAAATTATTTTATATAAAATTAACTATTTATATATGAAATAAAAATATATTTATTCTTAGGTTTGTAAACTAAATTTCATCAGTGTATTCAGTGATAGGTCTATGTACAATTATTTGTATTAAACTAAAATCAAAATATTTTGTATATACAATATCAATTTTTTATCAAACCAAACTATTAACTATATATGTATGTACTTTAATATTTTACAATTTTACTATAATTTATATGGACAATGTTGAATAACAAAAAAATTAAATAATCTTATTCTAACAAGATGTATCATATAATAAATTTCTAAATCTTAAATATTCACTAAATAAAGTTTATTATGAATTATTTTGGAATTAATGAAACATTTTAAAATAACATTAAAAAGTGTTTAAGTACAATTGTATGAATTATAAAAAATACATGTAATTAAAAATAATTAAAATTTAAATATTATATTAATTTTAATCTTATTTAATTTATATAAAATCATATATATATATATAATCTCATTAAATTAATGACATTGATTATTAACAAACATACATTTTTGATATATATTTATGTCAAAGACATATAGAGATCTATCCAATTACAGAGAATTTGCATGACAAAAAATAATTCATACATCAACTAAGATAGCTGAAAATATACTAAAGAGAACGAGTTTCAATTACCAATAAAATATGGTCATTACGAAAGATGCCTCCATCAGTTAATCACACCATACTAAGTATATTATGCGTTAAAATCCTTATAAAATAGGAGATATACCATCATTCTCAATAATATCTATCAACATATTATACATATACTTACATAAAATATGTGCAATATTATATTATAATATATAACTTATTTACCATCTATTTTTAAAAGTGATTTGTGAATAGACTTATTTATTTGTTTTCAATTATAAAATTGTTAACAAAAATACATTACAAAGAACAAAATAGTATACTTAATTTTCATTATATTATCGACAAAAATTATATCACAAACAACAAAACATTGTATATTATTTTCACAATTTTTTAATATTTTATTCTTTAATAAATAAATATAAAAATAATTATAATATTACCGAACAAATGTTCCCAATAAATAACAAATTAGAGGGTATGCCACAAACTCTTTACCATGCATTCTCAACTTAATTTATCAATAGGCAAGAAAACAATAAATTATTATATTGCTAACAAAAGTTAACCACAAACCGAAAAAAAAATAAAAAAATTATTTATATGAATGTATGGTACACCACAGAAGTCACTATTTAATTTGCTTGTTCAGCCACTGAATTTTTAAATTATATATATATATATATATATATATATATAAAATAACATTTCGTTCTCCAACATACTGACTGTATAGCATGGTTGTGTTGCATTGATTTTTGTAACAACGAATTCTGTTATAACCCACTTGATATATTCGCTGATGAGGTAAGAGACATCTGTAGTTTTTTCTTTGGCTACCTGAGGATGTACGAAGAGATACATAGCGCAAATACTCTTCATAAAAAATTCCTTTAACAGTTTTTGTTAGGCCTGTGCCGATTGTTGCACTGGAAAATAGGTACAGATAGCAGGCCAACAAAACACAGAAAACTCTGAGGCCAATGAAAAAAATTACTAGATGACTAGAAACACATCATTCCTTTACTTGCACTGTGAAAACCGTACCACTATGTTATTGGCATCTTTGATTTTTTACAAAATGAAGTTTTTGAACTTACTATTCATGTGATTCAAGGCTTAAAAAAACCTTGCTCAATGTCTAAGAATTCTGTATGAATCTCTGCTAGTCTGATCTTCTTAACTGAAATCTCAATAAGTCATCGTAAACTAATAAAATATGGGTTTTTAGGGGCTTACATATTATCCCTTGATTATTATTATATTTATTTTCTATAATAAATTTGGAAGACAAAATTTAATTACTTAAAGCAAGCCCTAATCCCTGTATGGATTTTCACTATCATAACCAGGTGTAATATTTTAAAAATGAATACTCTATAACAGAATCAATGTTTTTTCCATAAACACTTCAAATTATTATTTTTATGTGTTATAGTATTTCTTTGAATTCAATTAATAATTTTGACTTTTACAATTAATTCGCTTCTCATTCAATTGTGTTCGATATAGTTTAATGCACATGCATAATTATAAATTTCTCCAATTCAAATTAAAATATTATTGACATGGAAAACAACATAGAAAATAGAATTCAAAGGTTGAAAAAGAGGAACACATGACATAAGAAATCAAAATAAAAATCAATAGTGCCCACAAAAAGTCAGACCATTACCATAGCACTATGATTCTGGCAGACCAAAATCATAGCACTATGGATTGGAAAACCAAAACTTTAGTGATACAATTTTCAAAACAAGATCTTTGCAATTATAATTATAGGAAAAAGTTCAAGGAAAAAAAATGAGGAGTGAGAAAACTAAAAAGGAAATAAGAGACGAGGGAAAAAGGGAACAAATAGAAAAAAATAAAACCAAAAGAAAGAATACAAAAGATAAGAGCTTTAGATGGATTAATTATTTTAAAAAATAAGTACCTTGGAAATATATAATTTGATATTTACAACTATTCTTAGACAAAAAAAGTGTCAATGCATTATTATTTTTAGGTCTTTTGAGCATTTGGTTTATTTGTTTAGGTGGTTGAATTTAAAATTGTCTTAAGATATGGTTATGTATTTTACCCTGACAAAAGTCATTGGGGAGCTGTTAATAAAGTCTTGGGATGTTTCATGATACACTAATTGTAATTTATAAAATTAATAATTTTTATGAAAATTAATTATAATAGAATTATTATATGAATTATCTTATTAATTCTTCCATGTTGATTATAGAGGTAGAATTAGCTTGATTATACCATTCTAAAACATCAGTTATTAAGGATTTTGAAACAATTTTAATATCTAAAAAGGTGTTAAGTTTGATCCAATAATTTATAATTACTAAAATAAGGTTATGGGGGTGCTCGCCCCTTTCACTAATCAATGAATTCATACAATTAGACAAGGTGTATGAAACAATAAATATCTAATATTATGAAAATTATATCAAAAAAATACTTTAAAAAATTCAAATCTACTTTATATTTTACAATAAAAACACGAAGAGTTAAAACATCCTTCAAAAATAAAACACAACCGTTTTCCAAAGGGGAGTGTTTGATAATATCGAAGATAAAAACTTTAATTAAAACTTTCTTCTACATATTAAATAGACTCACTATAGAAGATAAATAAGTAGCTTCCAAAGGAATCGTTCATCCACATTGAAAAATAGGTATTCTGCAACAAAAATTGGGGGGAGGGGCTGGTAGAATTATAAGGGTGAGGTTTCTTTTGCATCCATCCCACATAAAATTCCAAGCATAAACCTCAATGCCAAACTAAAATTAGATCTTGTACGATTTATATGAAGGATAAGAAAATAATGCCATCGAACATTATATTAAAGATGCAAAAATCTAAATTACCTCCACAAATAAGATGATGAGACATCAAATAAACGTAGGATGATACCAAACCAAAGACATAGCTTTTGACTTATTAGTGTTATTATAACATACAAAAGTTGAAAGGGATCCAATGCCTACCAATAGAAATTCAAAACATCCATTATAACATAATAAAGCTATATAAGGGGCTATTTGTTTTCAATTACATCAACGTACTAGATTTATAATTCAAAATTTATTAAAGACCCAACCAATACCTTGAATCGTTATTGAAGATTAAGAAGGAGGGATTTTGAGGATAAAGGAGTTGTATCTAATACTTATACAGGTTATTAAAGGATTTTATATGCAAAGTGGGGTCATTGGAATTGTTATAGGAAATAGTAGGAGAAATTTCATTAATGTTTATGTTTTTTTTATTTTAAGATGCAAATGTTTCATTTTGAGGGTGTTGGATGACATTTTTTAAATATAAGGTTGAGAATGATGTTACAAATATTATATCTAATGATAATTTAAGGTCACCTTCTTTTTTCTACATTCATAACTACATCTTTTGAGACTTATAATACATTTTAAATATTTGGTATTTGCATGAACTGTCAAGAAGTAGTTGTTTGCATGGTGACCATCTAATTTATGACATGTAACATTAATTCTATTGAATTAAATATATTTTGGGTTGAATTATAATGTACTAGGGAAGAATGTTAAGAAAATTTAGAATTCCTAAAAGGCAACATGTGAAATTTGGATTTGTGCACCAAAGCTAAGACCCATAATGTTTGTTGCTAAACGCGGTAGGATGGTTTTAAAAGGGAAAAGAAAAATCAAGAATTTAATTAGACCATGTATTCTAGTAAAGATATGAGAAGGTGAAAATGTTTTCCATAAAAATATGTAGATTGAGATCATATATTACTAAATGTTTCTTTGACCTATGCTCTTGATGGATATAAAGAAAAATATTACATCTCAGTATTTTAGTGAATAATATATTCTTTTTTATCCGCAGATTCCAGCTTTTAATGGGTTTTCCTTCCATAGATTTATTGGTATTTTATGGGTCATAATCTGTAGTTTTAGTTGAATCCATGTTAAAATAATTAAATGGATTGGTTTGGTTGGTATAAAAGGTTTAAGTCATTGAGAATCTTTAGTATTGGTTAAATAAATAGCATTAGGATTGTTGGTATAAAATCATAAAAAATTTGTTTCTTTAAGTTAGAGAATATTATAAAAATCTCATTTTTAAAAATTTAGAAATAAAGAAATGTAGAAAATAAGGTATGTTTTACTATTTGGAAAAATAAATATGATAATGATTACAATCAAAAAAAAAGAAATGTAAAGATGATCTAGCAAGCGATTGAATAAGATTCATGTCAAATTCGAAAAAAAATATGATAGAAAATTTGGTCATCAATATAAAAGTTTAATAATATAGAAAAGAGAGAAGACCATATTAGGGTCCCCATACATGTAAAAGAAAAATACTGAAAGTGGGGTGGAGGCTATAAACAAATGTTTTTTGGTAAGAGAGTATCAAAGATATAACAAGAAAACTCTATGCAAGGTACTATCGAACAAAGGAAAGTCATATCTAATATAATAAACATATATATACTAAATGAAAATATATAGATTGTAACTGCATGTAAAACAAGGGAAAAAAAAAATAAAAAAAACACCTAAGCATAGATAAATGAAATATAATCATGGTTGTCTTCACCCAAAAAGATAACGTACACCAATGTTAAGGATACTTTAAACAAGGATAGATGTAAGAACAAACATACTACTATAGCAGAACACAAAATGCATCTATATTTTAATATAAATAAAATAAAAATCTTAAGGATTTGGATACTTACTTTAAGAATACTTATTCATGAATCGATCTCTCCGTTTAGTTTACTGTGAGTTTTAAAAATATGTAGTAGGTAAAGACTTAAAATGGAAGGGATGAAGATATAATTCAACTTATTTTGGGGCCAAAAGGACTAAGGGGCACATCTTTTGTTTAGATTCCTGAAACTAAGCTTCAAATACGTTGGGCAAGACTAGACCTAAACAAAAATAAACTCTGATCTCCTTATGTACATAGAGAAAACGTATTATGCTAAGCAGAATAGATGAGTGTTGTTGCTTTGTCAAAATGACATTAAAAAATCATATACATACTAGTCAAATTCATAAACGTGACATATCTCAAAGTCTGACAATCCATTTAGATTGCTTTAACATAATTAATCAAAAATTACATATATTGGGCAAACCATAACAGTCTAGTACAAATATCGAATAAAAATGAATCAATCACGATCAATTTAATTAGAAGAAAGAAAATAACGAAATCGATAGGGAAATTCTAGTAGTAAAAGCAAATAAAAAGGAAGTGTACTAATCAAACATGATGATTTAGTTGGAATTCTATTGAATTATTTATAGAACTTGATCGAGCAAGATGGAATTAGATTGGAAAATTAAAGAAAATAAGGAAAATAAGAGTAATGAAGGTAAACTAGATGAGGAGGAGGTTAAACATATATGAAGGAATGAAAGTAATGATAAAGAGGTTTAACAAGATACTACGGACAAAATAAAAAAATCATCGCAATATAACCACACTGATTTCCTTCGTGTTCTCGATGAGACATGCACTACGAGAAATTAATACAACAATAAATCTTACCGAGAAAAAAAATGTCATTAACTTAAAAAAAATAATAGGTGTATACACATGGAACTACATTCATGTATTTATGAGTTAAATTGTGAATGTTATTTATCTTAAATGGATTTAATCATTATATAAAATCAATCAGAATAATATATTTTTTCAGTTAATGGAGGAAAATGATGTTGTTATAATGAATAAAAGACAAGGAAATTTTTATTTGGTTTATCTATCAAGGAAAACAATGGGATGGCTTATTAAATTTTATATTCAACAAAGGACTTCTAACTTGAGGATAGGAGAATAGTGATTTGTTCACGCTATTGAACTTTTCCTTTGTGTTACGGAGGTAATGTCTTTTGTTCCTTGAACATTATGTAATTAATTTAAATGAACATAAGATACTTTAATAACGAGCTTGCTATGGTGTTTTGAAATAAATGGACTTAAAAAAAAATCTTATTTATATAAATTTTACATTCTACACTCAGTATATTGTGTGGATGAAAACCAAATCTATGATATGGCATGAATTGAGAGATATTCTTATGGATTATAATTGTAACATATTGTTAGAATTGGGTCATAATATGTGGGATCATCCAACTCATTCCTTTCAATAATCTATGATAGATGAGTTATTCTAATTTACAAGGTGGGATAATATTTTAGTTATTATTATAAATTGCTCACACAGAAGGGAATGAAATATTACATGTAGTAAGAAAAATAAATAAATGTTGTGTGATAATACTGTAATTGTATTTGTAAATTGGTTATAGAAAATTTAATAAAATGTTATATGCAATAAGACAATGAAGTGTTGACTCTTAATTATTGTTATTCTGGTGATATACATATTGTTACATAGATATTGTGGGTAACTAACTTAATTATGAATTTGTAAATTGTGGTAGTTTAAATTTATTTCCTACATATGAGTTGTATAATTTTATTTTCTAATATATTAATGTCAATTTTGGAAAAAAAATAATTTTAAATATTTTATAAATGGTGCATGATTATAGTTAAGATTAGTAATGATTCTTAATTTAATGTAATTTAAAAAGGGAAATTAATGGTTCATCGACATATAAAAAGTAAATGATGAGTCTAATTTTGTTGTCATGAGTTGACTCATTTATTTAAATCAATGAAATATTTATATGTTTTGTTAACTAAATAATATAATAATTATCATATATATATATATATATATATATATATATATATATATGTATATATATGTATATATATATATACATATATATACATATATATATATATATATATATAAAACCAACTAAAATGACCTATAAATCTAAGGACTCAACAAATTACACTTATAATATAAATAAACATATTAGTGATATGCTCAGATTAACTAGTTATTCATTTTGGCTACTAACTTGAATTCATATGTTCCTTAAACATTATAAAATCAATTTATATGATAATACCATATGTTCATAATGAGCTTTATATAGTTTTTTGAACTAAATCGGCATAATGATTATTCTTTATATAACTTTTAATTGTAGAGAGGATTACATAACATGATTAGTCAAACATAAATCAAAGGAAAAATCCATAAGAGTAAACTAAATTAAGCCTAACTGGTCATGCAAGAATTGTAAGTAATAGTAAGAAATAACTTAAAGAAAAGAATGTCATATTACCTTCCTAAGTGGATTCACCATAAAAGTGTGGCTCAAAAGCATATTCTCCCTTGATGAAGAGCTCTTGTCTTCAACAACAATGGTGAGAAACTCCTTCAATGTCTCAAGAAATCGTCATAAAACTTAAGCTCATGATTTTAAATCACTAAACTAGCCTATCAATGAAGCTTGTAAATAAAATCAATGTTCACATGAAAAGGATTGTGGAGATAATTTAACGTTATAACTTTGAACAAACCAAGCTTTAAAATGATGTTCATGGCCTCTCTATTTATTTATTTTTGAGATTAATGAACACCAACCATGACTGTTCATCTCAAGATTGAGATGTGTGGTCATGAATTAATCCAATTATATAATTAAATCCATAAATACCTCTCATAACTATTTGGGATAGAGGAGTATTTAAGAGGTATGGATGCTATTAATGAGGTATGGGAGTCCCATAATCTTGATATTTTATGCATTTATGGATTATAGATGCCATCCTATATGTTGATGTCATTAGGTGATGTAGTTAATAGAAATCAATTTTCAAAAATAGATATTTAACAAATCTTATGGAAAATCCACTTAAGATCCTGATTTGGATCAATTAACCTTAAATAAGGTTAACCAACATTTATGTAATTATCTGGAAATGGCCCTCAATTAATCAAAATGGTTAGAAATTCATTTTACTTGGTCATAATTTGACTCGAAAGAGAATTAGAGGATGATCTTAAATGAGTTAGAACTGTATTCCTATTTAGAATGTTGTCAACACAAAATAACAAAGGTACATGATGTGTAATAATGAATTAGGAGAAAAGAGTGGTATAGAACACAAAAGATGAAATCATCATTTTGACTCGAAGTGAATTGATAAAAGTTAAGTATTACATAAAATGAAATTCCCCATTTAGGGATACTTTGACTTAAATTGGTATTTGTAAATGATAATTTGAAACCATTTAAGGTGTTTCAATTATTTTCACCTAAAGTGTGCATTTGATTGCAATTCCATTAAGATTGATAATTTCAACACAATTGGTGTTAGAAATTTCATGTCTAGATTTTGCTTCTATTTGATAAAGCATAGTGACACATTTAGGCAAAGCAACATATTTTCAAAGAAAAGAGCTATCAAGAAGAAATTGAAATAGACCCATGATGCCCCCTCGAGAGGACATATTAGGATGAAAGAGAAGGATGGAATCCCAAAGAAAGAGAGTTAGAGTGAGAGATTAACCCATAGAATAGATCACATCCAGATGAGATAAAGCTTGTGCATGTGATTACCATTAATGATCAAAATATAATTTAGAGGTATAATTGACCCTAATAGATGGGAGGAATGGGAAAGATACAATCCATAAATACAATGGACACACTTTAAACATACTTAATTTTAGAGTATAAGATGCGTACTTATGGAATTTATTAATCTCAAGACAAGTTACACAATAAAATATTACCATCATGGGCATTATTGTGGAGAGCTGGAAACTTATAGGAAAAGAAAGAACATTCTACCTTAAGAAGGGAAGCAACACTATAATGGGGTCTCTAAAGAGGAGATAATAAGAGGTACCCTATAAGAGTAAATTTAATTATGATAAGATACATTTACCCTAATAAGGCTAATTTTGATCACTGATAGAGAATAAATAATGATTTTACCCTTGTAGTGTTGATTTGATTCTGACATTGTTCAAATGATGTGTTCCAACATCAAAAGTTGGCAAGCAAAATAGCTCAAATATATAACTCAAAATATAGGTTAAAACGAGTGGGTGCAAACATGCCTGTGATGGTTTAATGGCTTAGAAAGCCACATAAACCTAGCATATGAGAATGCATAAAAGTGATGAGAAAGATATAAAGAAGAAGAGAGATGGCTGAGTTGATTTTGAATGTATAAGACAAGTGGAGGATGCCTACATAGTTCCATGGACTCATGGTCCAATGTGAACTTTAGACCAATGTAGTTCACCCAAGTTTGGGAGAGAATGGATGGAGGATTGATGAAAACTGACCAATAATTGATTAGACTCACAATGTATGTGAAGAGATGCATGTCTAGCACAGAGTTGAGTGCTAAAATTCATGATACCTAGATGCCTAATTTTCATATCATGAGCTTAGATTATACAATGTATTCTTGAGAACTATTCATCAAAGTGATGTTGATGTTAAGGCTTTGAACCTGACCACAATGTGTTTTCTATAGCAAAATGAATTAGGCATCATAAGTATGAATAAATTAAAATGACATAATATTCCAATTGTACTGATTTGGTTTAAATGTGAATACATATAACTAAGTATAATGGTAAAAAAATGACCAAAACTAGAGTTACAACTATTTACATTTAAATAAAAAGTAAAGATAAAAAAAGATAAACATAAATAAACCTAATTTTAAATCAATATATGATCAATCAGGACTTAAGTAGGAACAAAATGTTTAAAAACAAAAATAAAGAACATCTTAATGACATGAGACCAAGATATAAATAATCAAGATCCATGTAGACCATCAAGACATTCTTGAAGACAAATGAAAAATCAAATAGAAAAAACATAACACAAACAATAAAATAAATAAAATTGTCCAAAAACAACCTAATAACATAGGATCAAGATATAAATAATCAAGATCCATGCGAATCATCAAGATTTTTTTGAAACACAAAATAGAAAAGTAAAATCAAATAGAAAAATAAAACACCAGAAACAATAAAATAAACAAAATGTTCCAATAATAAATTAATAACATAGGATCAATATATAAATAATCAAGATCCATGTAAATCATCAATATGTTCTGAAATACAAAATAAATAAGCAAAAACATACATGGAAACACAAGACCAAGATGAGATAAGAAATCATAAAAAGAGAAAAGGAGAATAAATAAAAGGAGAGATGTGAATGCATAAAAAAACCCCAAAAAAACACAAACAAACACTAAGTTAGTTAAGTTTAAACACAAATGTTCATGCACATATAGTAGAGGTGTTACTTTCCACCACAACATAACAAAGAACAATGACATAATAATTGTTCCCTAATTAAAGAGGAACAATGATAGAAGAGATGGGGCAAGAGAAGAAAAGGAAGGGGTTGTTTGGGATGACTCTAAATGTACAAGACAAGTGGATGTTGCCTACACAGTTTCATGGATGCATGTTCTAACATGAACTTTAGGCTAAATATAGTTCTCCTAGGAAACAGGATAGAAGAAAGATGATGATCATACCAACATGATTGATGTTATAGAAGAAATAGAAGATATGAGAAAAAAATGAGAATGGTATTTAAAAAAACAAGATGATGGGAGGAGAATAATGATCTTACAAAATGGCAAGTTCATGGGACAAGATGACTTGGTGCTTCTTTGCTTGCAAAATGGCAAGAGTGTAGCATGGTGGGATGGGAATGCATAAATATACAAAAGTTTGAGACAATGTTTTTGTAATTTTATGGAGTATTGTTAGATATTTTTGGTAGTTCCAATGTTTTTAGTGTTTTTAAGATAAAATATTCACAAGGTGGGACCATCTAGTGAAGGAAGTGCACGTCTGAGAGTAGAGGTTCCAATAAAATAACTAAGTGAGTCATGGTTGGGTGTATTTTTCATCACACATTATTTTATATTATTGATATTTAAATTCCTTATAACTTATTTCTTGGTTGTCCTTGGATCCATGAAGTATAGGTAGTGCCATCCACTCTTCACCAGTGCCATCTCAAATTGGGGCAAAATGTAGATATCAAATTCCTAACATCATTTTTGTTAAAATTGTCAATCCTAATGAAATTTTATTTGAATCAAATAAATCCAAGTCATCAAGCTCATAAAAAAGGCTATAATGGGAAGCTTTGTCACCACTAGGAGTCTCAACATTAGTCATTTAAAAATAATCACTATCAAAATTCATGAGGTCACCCTCTAATGGTTTAAATATGAGACCATGATTATAATTGAAAACTCTAGCTGATAAGGGATCTAAGATTCCTTGTGTTTTTGGGGCAAGGGATTTCTCTATATATTCAAGATGATCCATTATCTGGTTAGGGATAGGATACTTTATATTTTGAAATCAATCTACAAGGCCTTCAAAAAATAACTAATCTCCCTTGATAAAACCCTCTCAATCTTTCTTTGGCATGATTGGAGGTACAAAAACCATAGGTGGTTTTTGTTGTTTCTTATTTAGCTGCCAAATCTAGTTGGGTCCATTAGGAGTCTTAGTTGATTTAGGATTTCCATATTATTTAGGGGATCTACGCAATTTTGTAATTTGAAGGATGTTATTCAGATGGTAGGTGGCATTACCACATCTTTAATAATAACTTGTTTTTCAAGAGATGTAGGAAATGGATTGGTTGAAGTAGAAGCTAGATCACTAGGGTTGATATAATTTAATGGAGATGGATGGGAAATAATGGATTTGTTTTTCCTCATAATGAATTCAAAACTTGGGTAGTAGTTATAATTATGAAACTCAACTTCACGATGTTTGCAATAATGATATGGCTACTGATCCCATCGTGAGGAAACTTAAGGCACTTGTGAAGAGTGGATGGCACTTCCTATACTTCATGGATCTAAGTATAACAAAGAAGTATGTTATGAATAATTTCAATATCCATAATATATAATAATGTGCGATAAGAAATAGACCCAACTATGATTGGTAATAAAATTATACTGGAAGACTCTCTCTCGATGTTGTTGTAAGCCTTGATTATAATAGTTTTTAGCTAAATGTCCTTATCTATGTAGCCTAATCATCATACCAGTTTAAGAGATATGATGTTCAATCTTGAACCATTATCTATAAGAACTTACTTAATCTTATGATATACAATAATTATCTCAATATATACTATGTTATTATGGTTTAGGCCAAGAGTGGTCATTTATTTGTGGTCAAATGTGATTTAAAAAAATGAAGACAAATGGCCAACTAGGTTTTGTAACTGATCAGGGTTAATATTAGGAGGCATAATATATTATTTCAAAAGGTTGTTCATAATAGTTCTATGGACATCACGTGTCTGTAAGAATTATAATATGGAAATCTATGCAAGTGTTATGTTTAATTGGTTTGCTAAACTATAAGCCTTTTTTATTATGGATTGAGATAGTTTAATATTTACTAGCACAATATTTAGCTTTGGAACTATTGGCACAATGTTCTCATTGTGTTTCATGAAATAAGTGGGCAAAGGGCCCTGGATGGTGACCCCTAGGCTTCTAGTTATCACTGCATAACCTAGAGGGGTCAAGGAGACATTATAATTAGAAGGCAAAAGGCCTCAAAATATGACTCATAAGTATCTAGTTGTATTACTATAGTTTTATGTTGATGAGGAGTCTTTATAATTAGATGAATGGTGTTATTGTTTAAAACTAGTAACCCATATAAATGGAGTCACAACATGATTATGTAGATTCGATGTAGTATTACTAAGGGAGAGGGTGTTGGCCCTATAATGATGGGTCTCGTGTTGCAAGGAACATAAGATTGTCCATGTGGTTTCACAGTAATAGTGGTAATGTGGGTAGTAAAAATATGTCCCATTGTATTGTTATAGTTGTTTGGCATGTTATTATAATCCATATTTTTAGTATGTGCAATATGATCCTGATTATGCTCATTATGATTCTGACCATGATGTTGGTTTTGATTCTGCCTCTATCCCTAATTCTATCCTTTGTTTTAATCATTTCTTGGTGGTGGTGGTGGTGGATTATGTCAAGGAAAGGGGGCATTATAAATCCCCATATCTTGATTTGTGTCCTAATTAGGGGCCAACTTAATTTGTTAGTTCACCACATTTAATAAAGTTTTTAATAATGTGTCACAATTAAACGCAATGATATGTACCATGACCAATATCCCAATAGAAGTTGTACCATTCATTCTCTTTGTACCAATCTATTTTTCATTGATCTTCAGGAAATGGCCTTAGTACTGGCCATATAATCAAATTAGTAGTGATGAAATTTTGTAACACTATTTCAATTGGTTCTCCTAACTTGCTAAAGAATCTAAAATTGTTATGAAATGTGATTTGTGGAGGTTGTCTCTAAAAAGTAGGTGGTGGATTTGGGAGAGTTAATTGTACATTTGGAAGAGGCATAGCCTACACCATTTGTAAGTACATTGTTTTAGTTACCCCATTTCCATCCATATTCTTATTTTTTTAAAGCCCTTGGGGTTATCCTGCACAACCATTTGAAGCAATGATTAAGTCTAATTAGATGATTGACCTTGTGTAGAAATATTTAAAAGGCCTTTAGAAATAAGATCCTTCTCAATATACACTCCTTTGTCAATAATCTCTTCAAATGAGTTATCACAAGCTAACCATAAATTATGCATGAATTTAGGATGTAATTTTTGTGAAAATATATTGGCCAACTATTTGTCTGGCAAGTTATGTTGAAAGTGGCATGCTAACGCTCTCCACCTTCGCTGATATGCAGTAAAACATTTACCATCACATTGTTTGGCTTTACACAAGTCAATAATAGTCAATTCATGTTCTATGTTTTAAGATAAATGGCTAACAAACTTTTCTAATAAATCATTTCAATCTATAATGGATCCCTTTGGTAGGTCAAGTATCCATTCTAAAACCTATCTCGCTAAACTTTGTGGAAATAGTCAAACTAAGTACTCTCTACTATAAGCAACCTCTTGACATAATACAAAGAATTATTGTATTTACTTACATGGATATCCCTTTCCTTTGTACTTGTCAAATTTGGGTGCCTCAAAATGAGGTGTAAAGGCATTTTGGAGAATAGATAAATTAAATGGATATGGATATATCTCATCAAGTTTGTAATTTTTAATTCTATTATCCATCTCTAATCTCTAAACAATTTATTTTATAAAATTATTCTCTTGTGTGTTTGGTGTATTTGTGGATTAGATAAGATGCTACTGTGGTGGAATGTACCCTAGTTTTGTTGTTGTGGTGGTGGTATGTGCCCTTGATTTTATTGTTGTTTGGGTGAAATGTGTCCCTTATTTTGTTTCTATTGGGGTGGAATTTAATCCTAGTTTTATTTCCATTCAGGTGGAATGTTTTCCTAATTTTGCTAGGATTGAGGTGGAATGTGTCTCATATTTTGTGTCAATCTATAGGTAATATATACCTTTCAATCCGTGCCTTAGTTATTAATCACTCCTTCAGTTAATAAAATAGACCATTGATTCTTGGATTGTAAAACATTCCCTAAATTTTGTTCTTTATTATTTTTTTGATTTTGTGAAGTTTTGTATTTTTTTCCAATTTTTGTGTTGGTTAGAGTGAACTATCCAAACTATCTTGCAGTATTTCCTTAATTTGAACTAAAGTTTTGGGTCTTTGATTTTTCAAAGTGACAAGAGGTTCTTGATGATTTAAGAATGTATGCTCTATGTCAAATAGAACATTTCTTAGGATCTCTTGTGGCTTTGACTATTTGTTTAAATTACCTTGATCCACTAAGATTACATTCTCATCAAATGTTTATTACGTACTTTCAACCACGTTTCCCTACTCTTTTGATGGATCGTTATGAATTGAAGTGGCAACTAATGAGTCAATTAATTCTATAATATGTTGATCCACATATTTTTGACTTATTATCTTGATCTTATCTAAAAGATCTAGATTTGTCATTTTTGACTCTGCTTGTATTTATTTTTCTTTGTTAGAATAAGAAGGTATGTATATTTGTTTAAAAATAAATCTTACTGCCCTTGTTCTCCTTCTCTATATACACTCCTTTGTCAATAATTTCTTCAAATGAGACATCACAAGCTAACCATAAATTATGCATGACTTTAGGATGTAATTTGTGTGAAAATATATCAACAAACTATTTGTCTGGCAAGTTATGTTGAAAGTGGCATGCTAACACTCTCCACCTTTACCGATATGCAGTAAAACATTCATCATCACATTGTTTGGCTTTACACAAGTCAAAAATAGTCAATTCATGTTCTATGTTTTAAGATAAAAGGTTAACAAACTTTTCTAATAAATCATTCCAATTTTTAATGGATCCCTTTGGTAGTTCAAGTATCCATTCTAAAACCTATCTCACTAAACTTTGTGGAAGTAGTCAAACTAAGTACTCTCTACTATAAGCAACCTCTTGACATAATACAAATAATTCTTGAATTTACTCACATGGATCTCTGTTTCCTTTGTACTTGTCAAATTTGGGTACCTCAAAATGAGGTGTAAAGGCATTTTCAAGAATAGATAAATTAAATGGATATGGATATATCTCATCAAGTTTATAATTTTTAATTATATTATTCATCTCTAATCTCTGAACAATTTATTTTATAAAATTATTCTATTGTATGTTTTGTGTATTTGTGGATTAGATAAGATGCTACTGTGGTCGAATGTACCCTAGTTTTGTTATTGTTGGGGTGGTATGTGCCCCTTATTTTATTGTTGTTGGGGTGAAATGTTTCCCTTGTTTTATTTCTATTGGGGTGGAATTTACTCCTAGTTTTATTTCCATTCGAGTGGAATGTGTTCCTCATTTTGCTACGATTGAGGTGGAATGTGTCTCATATTTTGTATTGATCTATAGGTAATATATACCTTTCAATCCATGCCTTAGTTATTCATCGCTCCTTGAGTTAATAAAATAGGTTGTTGATCCTTGGATTGTAAAACATTACCTAAATTTTGTTGTTTATTATTTTTTTGATTTTGTGAAGTTTTATGTTTTTTTTCGATTTTTGTGTTGGTTAGAATGAACTATCCAAACTATCTTGTGGTATTTCCTTAATTTGAACTAAAGTTTTGGGTCTTTTATTTTTCAAAGTGACAAGAGGTTCTTGATGATTGAAGAATGTATGCTCTATGTCAAATAGAACATTTTGTAAGATCTCTTGTGGCTTTGACTATTTGTTTAAGTTATCTTGATCCACTATGGTTATGTTCTCATTAAATGTTTGTTACTTACTTTCAACCATGTTTACCTATTCTTTTGATGGATCATTATGAATTGAAGTGGAAACTAATGAGTCAATTAAGTCTGTAACATGTTGATCCACATATTGTTGACTTATTATCTTGATCTTATCTACAAGATGTAGATTTGTCAATTTTGACTTTGTTTGTATTTCTTTTTCTTTATTATAATAAGAAGGTATGTGTGTGTGTGTATATATATATATATATATATATATATATATATATATATATATATATATATATATATATATATATATATTTTAAATTCTTACTATCATTGTTCTCCTTCTCTATCTAAGGTATGCAATTGTTTTCTAGGAAATTCCAAAGGTAGTCTAGCACCTAATTATATGAACCTAAGAAGAGCTTCATCTTGATTTTCTTGAGGTCTATATTCATTGTAATCATCTTCAGATCCTACTATTGTGGGGATGTCATCAAAAATGTGACCATCATAAAATTACTCATCCTCATAGTTAATGCCATAAGAGGCCCCACTATGAGTGAACCTTTCAGTCATGTCTAAAAATCATTGTTCTTCGCATTTGACTAGATTTTGATTAATGCTTTCCAAACATTCAAATAATGTATGCTTTGGTTCTCTCCAAAAGAATAACTAAGGTACCAAAGAGACTATAAAGGAGTATGGCTTAGAACCAAACACAATTAAAATATTTGTTTCACGAATTTACCCAACTTTTGGTAAAGTTGATATCATATAGATTGGAAGAAGGTAAGTCAACTCAAAGATCCAAGGTGAAAATTAGTACAACAAAGCCTAAATCTTTATGATACACCTATACTATAGAAGCAAGTTCCAACTTCTAATGAGTTGACCCTAGAAAATTAGAGGAAATCTCTTTATATTATAAACAAGATAATATGAACTAATCAACTCAAGATGTAAAATATACATGAATCACTAAGTACAAATCTAGGACCAAATGGAACACAATGTTGCCACATAGTTCTAGTAGGATAAGATATGTTCTAGGATTCAAAGAATGAGTGATACACAAGATGCCTTGAGTTCACAAAAATGATAATGCAATTTTTAGTCTAATAAATGATCCTCAATCTAAATGAGAAATTGGACCCAAGTTAAAATAAGTTTAGTGTGCAAATGGCACACCCAATTTAGCACACCAACCCTTAAAAATTAAAAAGGTTCAATTTTGAATGTGAATTATGAATGATGGACTTAAAATAATTGGGTAAATGATAAAGACTCAATTGGGAAACATAAATATATAAAATTGGGTGATATGACATAAAGTTTTGATAACAATTTGAATAAAGAAAAGATAAATTTTATAATTGGATAGTGTAATGCCTCCCTTGATCAAGAATTTTGAGGCCAATGTGTTTTGGTTAATTTAATTTATATTAACCATTATTTTTATACATAAATCAAGACCAATTAAGCTAATGACAAAAAATAATCATGTGAAGTCTAAACTGACAAGGTTACATAATATTGTTGGAGTTCATTTATATACATCATTTGAGAGGATTTTAAGTGTTCATCCAAAAGTAAATGTGCATTATATAGTAGGGTTTTTACACCCCCTCTCTCAAATGATAATACAGTGACATGGACCTTGAGGTGTACCATGCACTAACAACACTTTCATAACAAAGTTTTTGAACACTTCCATACAGTATCAATTACCCAATAAGTTTCACATCATGTTTTAGAATAAATGCACTTAAATTAGGCATCCATAACACTTGGATTATTACAAAATGGTATTTTCCTTTTTTCAACCACTACATCTATTTCTTACTTAGTGTAGTATGATGTCTAAAGTGTAGATACATTCCATGTGTAACCCCAACACTAAAAAGTGGTTTAACCACTCAAACCTCCAATCCTAGTGGGAGTGGTTGAAGTCAGAGATGGGAGATGAAAACCTTGGTCAAATCTTTCCTATAGAACTTACAGGAGGTAATGAAGTCCCCCTCATAAGCCAACATATAGTAAAAAAATACATATTAGAAATACTTTAGGGTCATTTCAAGATCACCCAAACTATTACAATTTTTTTGGGAGTGCTTTAGATGACATTCTTTTTATGCCTTGGACTAGGCATGTTTTGAATAAGGATGGTGCTTTTGATTCTAAATTTTCTATAAAGGGGATGGATGGAAGAGAAAAGATGCAACATCCCTCTTTTTTCCAATTAAATTTCAATTGAAGAATTATTGAAGACAAAATTTCACAAGTGAGTTTAATTTTAAGCACCAAATGAAATATTAGGTGGTGTTATTTTGATGCCTTGGTCTTAAGTTGTAACTCTAAAATCATACTTTGTCAAAAGATTCACCTAAGCATCTAAATTTTTTATGAAGCATCAAAACAAGGTTCCTTATCCATTTTAAACATTCAAAAAAAAGGTCTAAAAATCATGTTTTAACAAATCCCAAGTTTGAGCCTATAATGAAAAATTTTGTATTCCTTTAGCTTTGAAACTAATTTGTAAATGAGTGAAGAAACTTCTCAAAATAAGCTCTCTAATTTGAAATCACTATTACATAGTCAATATCACTATTTCTCTACAAAATCACAATTTAAGACAAAAATATCATTGTTTCAGGTTAGATCAGATAAAAAACATAATATCATTATTTACCTACGAAATCATTTCCAATTTTAACAATATTGTTGTTATAAAACAAAATCACTATTACCAGATAGAAAACACAAAAAAATATCATTGGTTTTTTACAAAATCACTACCCAAATTAATAATATCATTTCTTAGAATGATGACATTATTGTTTTATGAAATTGTTGCTCTGACAAATAATATCACTTCTTTGGTCAATAAAATCGTTGCTCTAGTCTACAAAATTTTTGTTTAGAAAACAATGATTTCATTACAATATCGATAGTATGTCAGTAAAAAAATTATAATAGAGAGATAAACTATGACACCCAAGAATGAAAACACAATTTACAAAAAATGAATTTTTAATCTAAAATTTCATTCTTTTAGCTCTATCATTCCAAGATTATGCATAAACATGGTTAATAAGTTTATTTAAAGAACTTTGTGACAAAATTTATTTGGTGTGGTCCCACTGGGAATGCCAAAATTTAGAGAGGATTACATAAAATTATTAGTCAAACATTAGTCCAATATATTAAAATAAAAATTCATAAGATTAAATTAAATTAAGCCTATCTATTCATACGAGAACTATAAGTAATAGTAAGAAAAAATTGAAAGAAAGAATTTTCATATTAACTTCCCATGTGGATTCACCATATAAGTGTTTCTCAAAATCATATTCTCCCTTGATCAAGAGCTTTTGTCTTCAACAAAAATAGTGGCCAACTCGTCTAATGTCTCAAGAACTCCTTGTAAAACCTAGGTTCATGATTTGGATTAACTAAACTAGTCTATCAATGAAGCTTGAAAATAAAATAAATGATAAAATGTAAAGGATTATGGAGATAATTTAGCATTATAACTTTTCATAAATCAAGCTTAAAAATGTTGCTCATGGCCTCTCTATTAATAGATTTTTGAGATTGATCAGGATCAACCATGACCGTCCATCTCAAGATTCAGATGTGTGGCCATGAATTAATCTAATTATATAATTAAATACATAAATATCCATCATAAATATTTGGGGTAGAGCATCATTTAATATTCATGGAGGGTCTTAATGAGGTGTGAGAGACCCATAATCCTGATAATTTATCCATTTATAGCTTATGGATGCCACCCCATATGATGATGTCATTAGGTGATGCAATTAATAATAATCAATTTACAAAAATAAACATTAAAAAACTCTCATGGAAAATCCACTTAATCTTTTGATTTAGATCAATTAAACTTAAACAAGGTTAATCAACATTTGTGTAATTATTTGGAAATTGGCCCTCAATAAATCAAAATGGTTAGAAAGTCATTTTACTAGGTTATAATTTTACTCAAGAAGAATTAAAACGTAATGTTACATGAATTAGAACCATATTCCTATTTAGGATGTTACTGAAACAAAATAATTAAAGTACATGACAAGTACTAATGAATTAAGAGAAAAGAGTAATCTAAAGCACAAAAGGTGAAATTGTCATTTTGACTCAAAATGAATTTATCAAAGTTATGTATCACATAAAATGCATTTCCCCATTTAGGGATAATTTTACCTAAATCAATAATTTTAAATAACAAGTTCAAACCATTTCGGGTGTTTTAATGATTTTGAACTAAAATGTGTATCTGTGTGCATTTCGAGTAAGATTGAGAATTTCAACATAAATAATGTTAGGAATCGGATGTCTATAATAAGTTATAGAGAAAATATAATAATGACATCATTATACTTAAATGGATCTCAATAAAATGTCTTGATATGAAAATTTACTTTTCTGAAGATTTACTCTTAAGAATATCAAGAATACTAAATAAAAAATGTCTCACTTAAAATTATTGGTGTATTATGATGAATATATTCAAAAATAAATCATGTAGTTTCAAGGCACATTACACTTAAAAATCACATCAATATTTAAATGAAATTTTACATGTAGATATACAATTTGAGAACCATATTCTATATAAAAACAAGTTTAATTATGATGATAATGTTACAAGTCATGAATAAATTCCAAATAGACTATTTATCAAAGACAAAAGTAGTGAACATGAATATCAACACAAGAATCATTTTTATAGTCATGCAAAGTCCAAATTTTTTGAGGAAAGTATTTTTTATCCATAACTATGTTTAAGTTCTCATTTTTGTGTTAAAATGATTGAATCAAAAATATATATTCTTCCATAAACTACTCTATCCATTTAAGGACATTTTGAAAACTTTTAATATGTCATGCATGACCATCTAAGGGTCTGAAATTGAATTTTAATAGATTTTTAAAGAATTGACATATTTTATATTCAAACATGATCTTAAGTTAAAATCCAATCATTAGTCTGATTTTAGTGTTTACAATATATGTTAAAAAATTTATAGTTAATCAAGCTTACATGTCAAACTTACTAAAAATAATAGCTGCTAAAAATAGGAGGTCAAGTTTTGTTTTTTTCATTTTCTAATGTTCCATGTCAACTCCAATTTTGTGTTGAGGTTTATTTATGATCTTGTATCTAATTATATTATTGATTAGATACAAATAAATACATACTATTATTTTAGAAGTTCTTTGCACTATGCCTTTTAGGTATTTTTACCTTGACAACATTCATGTTCATTATATGATATAAGATAAATGTTGATTCTTACAGGTATAACAGTTAGTGAGAGGATGAAGAGGAACTAATCAAATGAATAGGACTATGCAAGATATATAGATGGAATTGGAATAATTAACTATAATTATCACAAATCAAAGTCAAACAAGAGTGAAAGATAATGTAGAAGAGGAAACATATCATGAAGATTAAACTCATGAAGAGGAAGAACAATGAAAATGCCTACCATTAATAAAATAAAATATGGTTAGGTATTTATAGGGAAGGATTGAATAAATGAAGGTTTACTTCTTAGATTATGGAGAAATTTTAAAACAAGAGGAGTTGGTAGACTAGATGGATATCCTAGAGAAGTTTTTCAAATTAAAAACATAAAGAGAAGACAAGAAAGTAAAGTTTTATTGTATAACATTGAAGGGTCATTTAATTATTTCATGGGATCACCTACAAAATGAGATACATATAAATGATAAAGAGAAGACAAACTCATGAAAAAAGATGCAGAAGAAGTTGAGGAAGAAATTTATAAAGTTTGATTATACATAAAACCTATAAAGAAGATTCTAAAATTTAAAGTTAAAGAATCATAGTATAAAGGAGTACACATATGAGTTTCACAATCTTTCCATACGAGTGGATCATGATGAAATAAAAAACATATGGTTGTAAGGTATGTAAACATTTTGAAATTTTCTATTCAATTTGAATTGATCATGCATATAATACATTGCATGAAAGAGGCTTATCAATTAGGTTTGAAGGCTGAATAATTTATTTTTTTTTAAAAATAAAAAATTAAAAGGATCATCTGGTATTGGGTCAATAAGAGGATAATACCCTCTAATAAGGGGACAATGGGGATTTAATACCACTATAGGTGGGTCTAATCTCAATAGTTGAGGTTTTTCACATGGTGCAAAAAAAAAAGATAATAGAGAATTGTTTCATTACCAATAAAGAAAGAATATTTTAGAGGGGATGAGGCTATGGTGGTTCTAGAAGATGGTTTCCAAATCAATCCAGGTCTTATGTTTTTTATAAATGTGAAGAATAAGGACATGGATTGAGTGAATTTAGTTTAATCTAAGGCATAATAGCAAAATGTTGAAGTTGTTGTAGCATATGTTGGATAAAATGTCATGATGAAGACAATAATTATTGGTCCAAGCAAAGAAAAAGTGTAGAATAAAGAAGGTGATGATGGATCGTTGCGAACAAATATTTTTTGGGCAAGGTGTAATTTAGGAGGTATGATATGTAAAATAATTATAAATGGTGGTATTTATAAAAGTATGGTTTTTAAGGATATGGTTAATAAGCTAGGTTTGTAACTTGAAAAAAAATCCTTATATTTATTGGATTTCATAGTTTAATAAAGTGAATGAAGTTATACTAGATAAAAGGTGCTTAATCAATTTTTACATAGGAAAAACTTACAAGGATGAAATATGGTGTGATGTTATACCAATGGATACATGCCATGTGTTCAAATTAAAATAAACCCACATTTGATCTATTTTGGAACCTATCCCAAACACATCAAGAGGTTTAGATCTCTCTCTATATTTAAAAAGGTATAAGATTGTGCAACTCAATAGTAAAACAAAATAAACCCAACCAAAAGAATATATGATGTCAAAAAGAGCAACAATCTATTTTTAATGGTGTGGGATCCATCCAATTTTATCTAGAATAAAAACCATCCTAAACTAATAGAAAAAGAGGCCCAAGTATCAAAAGAACCATCATTATCCTCAAGGAATCTAAATACTAATTTTTAATTTATCACAAACCAACCTAAACATAAAAGGAGGTCCATATCTCTAGAGATAAGAAAAGAAAGATAAAACTTGTGTGGTCCTCAAGTGGACTTGAAGCCCAAAAAGACACAAAAAAAATATGAATAAAGAGAACCACACAAACCATGAATGTTTTAAACAATCACCTAATTTAAAACAACCCCATATTTTCTTGGATCCAGAATCATCTTGGGCATTGATGGATGCCCATGTATCTAAAAAAGGTACATCAAATTAGAAAGGTATTCAAATTGGCAATTCCTACCAAAAAAGTTAAATAACGAAAAAAATGTCCTAAAATATAACCCCAACCTAGATCTTAGGATTCCCAAAGATGGGGACAAGGTTAAAATTTGAAATTCGAAATGACACTTTCCATCAAGGCCACCAATGGTAAATTTTAAAGCTCAAGAAGACCACCCAATAGTTCATCTTACAATAAGCCCAAAAATCATGACTATCAATAAACAAAACAAAATAAATATCCAACATTCCAATTATAATGGTTATGAATAGTGAAATCTCTATGAAACACATCAACAATCCTTTTATCCTTTCAACCTAGAGGGGATATGATCAAATTAGCAAACATGTTCATCCAAATGGAAAACACAAAATATAAAAGACATTCATCACATAAGTCTAAGACAAATACTACTCAAAAATATTGATAAACAGGCTAGTGGTACAACAATAAAACAATCCAAACCAGCATGACGCACATGAAAAATACAAGATGCAAATCTAGGATAATGATTATACTTTTTCCAAACTAGGAACAAATCCCTTATCCGATACAACATCTACCATAATATTTTTTTTGAGAGGGGGTATTCCCTTATTTTTATTACTTACCTATTGGTTTATATTAACCACTTCTAAGATCTTATTTTATATTTAAAATCCATTAAGTTTTATGTGATAAAGATTCTCCATATCCAACACTAAAAGTGGTATAGTGTCATTTGGTGAGGTTAGGGCATCCAAAATGTTTCTGATGACCTAGCTCCTTTTCCTATTTTGTAGAAATTTACTCAAAAGGAGCCACTTTTAAGGTCTTCACATTGGGGCTACACAAGGTGTAAACTTCCAACTACTCATCATGACTAACCATTTTCTTACCATAACCTTTATCTTATTTTCCTTCTGCTACCAAATCCTCTTTAACCAAGGATGGTCCAATAGCACCTATAACCTTCTTACCATGAACCTCATTAATATCTTCCTTTATTTTCATGAGGAAAATGATCTACTTTTTTCGATGCATGCCATGTGTTATTTGGAAGGCAATGGAATTTTAACAAAAAGACATTTTAAGATGGAGCGATGAACACATATAATTTTTAGAAAAGTTATAAAATTATAGTTATATTACCTCTTAAAGAATAAGGGAAAGTATAAATCATGTGAGATAAAAAATAGAATTTACCAAGGACATGAATATGATAGGTTACTATTATGCATTAGCAACAAAGAGATAAACTCATAAGTGGTGTGAATACCAACAAAATAGTATAAGTATTAAAATAAGATGCATATGTTATACCTAAAGAGTTAATATATTATCTCAAAGATTAGATCTACCCAATCAAATAATTTATAGGATGAGTCTAATATAATAAGCATAATTGAATAAACAAGTTACTAAATTGGTGAGTAAAGGTGTATAAGGGAGAGCATGATTCTATGTGCCACGTCAACATTTCTAACTCAAAATAAATATTTAAGCTGGACGATGTGTGTGGAAAGTAGATGAATCCATAAAATTGCTATCAAATACATATTTTCTATACCTTAGCTAGATGATATGGTGGATGTTCTTATAGGATCAAAATGCTTTATAAATATTTATTTGAGTGGATATTTTCATATTTAAATTCATGAAGGACATGAATGTAAAACATTATTCAAGACTAGGAATGGCATAAATGAGTCGACGGAGATGTCATTCAGATTATCTGATACACATAAGAATTTAATGAGGGTGATGAACATAGTCCTATGAGATTACATTGGTAAATTTTTTGTGGTTATTTTTATGATATTTTGATATTACGTAAGGCTAAATAAGAGCAATTAAGGAATTTTTGAATGGCATTAGAGTATTAGGGAAAGAGAATCTCTATGAAAATTTGAAGAAATACAAGTTTATGTACAATAGTTTGGTATTTTTAGGATTTACAATTTCAGTAGATGGTGTAAGAATGGATGAATAAAAAGTAAAGACAATTTTCAGTGGACTATTCTAAAGATAATTATAGAGATAATAAGTTTCCATAGTTTAACAACTTTTTTATAGAAAAATCACATAAATTTTTAGTAGTATCATTGCACCAATAACATATTGAATGAGACAAATAATTTGTGTGGACAAGAGTGAAAACTGAAATTTTTGAGTTTTTAAAGAATAAGACTAAATAAATAACTCTTTTAGCATTACTTTATTCTATCAAAGTATTTTAGGTTGATTATCATGCTTCGCATGTGGGAATCAATGTTGTGTTGAGTGAAGAAGGAAATCCAATAACATATTTTAATGAGAAATTGAATAAGGAAAAAAATAATTACTCTACATATGATGCTTAATTTTATGTCATAGTACAAGCATTAAGTCATTAGATTCATTACCTAATTTATAAGGTGTTTACCATATTTAAAGATCATGGAACTTTGAATTATGTGAACACTCAAAAGAAGTTAAAAAGTAGACATGTAAATTAGGTGTCTTTATTTCAAGAATATACTTTTATTTTGAATTATAAATTAGTAATGCATAATAAGAGAGCTAATTATTTGAGTAGGTGAGTGGGGTTTTTTTTAAATATGGTGAGTAAGTAATTGGTTTGAATTTATTAAGAAAGTATATGATATTGATCCAGATTTTAGAAAGATAATTAAGAAATTAAAGAATCTATTAACAGGTGAGACAAGTAATATTTATGATGAGTACCTCATATAATATGGTTATTTATTCAATGGGAAATAATTATGTATTCCAATTCATTTTTTAATATATAAAATTATAAGAGAGTTACATAGTGTTGGTTTGGCTAGACATTTTGGTAAGATAAAGTGAATAGATCTTGTGGAGGAGAAGTTTTTCTTCATCAAATATGAAGAGACATGTGATTAGATATGCTTAAAGGTGTATTATGTGTCATGTTTATAAAGGACATACACAAAATTTAGCGTTGTACAAGTCACAATAATTTCTAAGTAGAACATGGATGGATTTGATTATGGACTTTATGGTTGGGTTACCAAACACACAAATAGGTAATGAACTATTTTTTGTTATTGTAGAAATTTTTTCTAAGATGGTTTATTTTATTTCATGCAAGAAAACCAATGATTCCACTAGAGTTTCAAAACTAATTTTTAATGATGTTGTGAGATTGCATGGTGTTCCAAAAAACATTACATTAAATATAGACACAAACATTACATGTCATTTTAGAGGATTTTATTGAATAACATGGGAACTAGGCTACAATTCAACAGTGCACACCACCCACAAACATATGGATAGACATAAGTTATTAATAGGAGTTTGGTAAATTTGTTGAGATGAATAATTTGAGAGAAGCACAAGTAATGGGAGTTAGCTTTACCATAGGTTGATTTTTCATATAATAGTTTAATGAATAGATCAATAAAAAACTAACATTTCAAAATGTTTATGGGAGAAATTATATGGGTTTTTTATATTTGGTGTAGTTACCAATTACATAACAAGTTAGTGATGATGAAAATAATTTTTAAACCATATGAAATAGTTACAAGAAGTGAGAAAAAATATATAATAAAATAACAAAAAATATAAAATAATAGTAGATGTCAGAATAAGGTCAAAATTATTTTTAAAATGAGATTTAGTGATGGTCTACTTGAGGAAATAAGATTTGCAATAGGCACATGTAATAAGTTAATGTACAAGAAGATTGATCTGTCTATAATTATGAAACAATTAAATGACATTGATTATGAGGTGAGTTTACGATAGAATTTTGATATTTATCTAGTATTTAATGTTTTAGATTTATATTATTTCCATGGAGAATATGACTAAGGGGAAGAAGATGAATAATTATATTATCAACAACACCTACCAAAGAAGAATAAAGAAAACATAGTGCATGTTCTGGATAAGAATACAATGAAAACAAGGGAAGGGAGCTATAATAAGTATTTGGTAGAGTGGGAAGGATTAAAATATGTAGATAATACTTAGATTTTAGGATGGGAGCTGAATAAGATTGTCAATGATAAATGGCATTATTATAATAAAAGTAACTAATAGGAGTTGATTTGATTTCAACTAGAGGAGAACGTTCAAAATTATAGAGTCCATAACTCTTGATTGAAGTTCTTTTTGAGATATCATTTGTGCAAAAACAATATTTTCAAAAATATAAATTCATCCATAAGCTAACATATCCACTAAGGGATGTTTTCAAAAAAAATTGGAGGTCATACGTGACCATAAGTGCCTGAAACATAATTTTAATAATTTTTTTAGTTTTTTAATTTATGTAAATAGCATATTTTTGAAGCTAGAAATGAAATTCAATTCCAATTCATCTATTAGGTTTATTTTATAATTTATGAAATATTTGGATATTTTTATAGGTTTTTGAGCTTGCATGCAAAATATACTAAAAATAACATGTCTTAAAAATACTAGGTTTAATTTTTTATTTTTTATAGGAAAAAATGTTTAATTATGATGTGTGTGGTGAGATGTAAGGCTGAGACATTATGAAATTAAGGCTATTTGTGGATGTATTTATAACTAAATTCAAATATCTAGAGTGGTCATAGTGTTTGAATCTCTGATTTGATCATGTGATATGTTCTAATCTAAAAAGATCAGACAAACCATTGATGGTACTAGATAATACCCCTAAAATAATGAACCTAAATACTATCAAGGTAAAAATACCCAATAGGTACAATACACACAACTTATAAAATAGTCATTTGTATTGATCCATATTCAATGATTAAAATAATTACATATGAGAGCATAAATAAACATTAACTTAGAAATGGAGTTCACATGCAAGATATGAAAATCTAAAAAGAAAAACAAAAAACATGACTTTCTAGTTTTAGCAAATACATAGTAATAAACCATATATCAGAGAAAAAATAATTACCATGAATTTTAACACAAGAATCATTCTAATAGGATGATCGATAGGGATGGAGACACTTTGTGAACAATATTCTATAGTAAACATGTTTAATTATGATGATAAAGTTCCAATTCATGAATAAATTCAAAATAAACCATATATCAAAGACAAAAACATTGATGATGAATTTTAACATTAATAATTCTAATAGGATGATCAATACCTTAAAAACATCATAGAAGAAGCTTGATACCACAAAAGGATAATAATAAATTTATAATGTTAAGTGAATCTCTATGAAATGTATTGAAATACATTGATTGAATATAAATTGGTCACTTTACTACC
>JARHVA010003309.1:1640000-1692500 GCA_037957365.1 Torreya grandis | reverse complement strand
TATATGCACAATGTCTAATTGTTTCAAAATATGTCAAATTTTACATTCACAAAGTGCAAAGAATATAATTATTTCTCTATATATTCTACCCTTTTAATTTAGTATTGAAAATGTAAAATTAAAAGGTTAAAATAAGTAAATTTTTTTACATATGTTAACCATGCCTATTATTTAGAGGTACAACCAAAATGTATCATGTTATCCACATGAATCATCCAAGAAACATGTATAAATTAGTGTCTAATCAAAATAATATTAGTCATGAATTTTTTTGACATTCAAAATTTAAGGAATGAATACACCTAATCATATGTGAACCAAATTATCAATTGTAGGGTGAATATGTTTCAAGGAGACATATTTTTCAAAAGTATGAGTTTGGGTGTGTAAAATTTCAAACTACCCATGTTTATGGGAATATATTATAATTTGAGTGATACAATAAACTCAACCACACTATTCTGAGTAACAACATACCCTTTTGTTGAACACCAAAATTAGGTTCAAATTGAAAATGATCATAAAGTGAAAATGGATATAAATCCAAAATACTTATGTAGTATCATCAGTTTACATTGATCCTCAATAAATAAAATATGGAAATTGTTTGATTTAACTAGTTTCGTACCTAGTATAATTCATTCATCTATAAAAGTGATGTAAATTGCTAAAATATGTCCCAAAATGTCATAAAAAGTCTTAATTATTATACAAAATTATGTAAATTATGAGATAGTATACTAAACCTAAACCATATAAAAGTATAATATATCTATGAATGTGAAATGATATATTTGATGTGGCATAAACCTCTTAATAGTCCCATTGTATTCCCCCACTTTTATAAAGAGATGCATCTTATGTATCACTCATATCAGAACAAAGAGTTATTTTCATCTATTTTTAATATAAAAAGTATAATCATATAAATTAATTAACAATCATGATAAAAACTATCCTTGTATAAATAATTTTAATTTTTCAAGAACATACGAAACATGTAAACTAAGGTATTGGCAATTTTTTATTATTAGTATAGGATGTGATTATTATAATTATTGTTGGAAATATTTATGAAATTCAGTCCATATATGCCAATTAAGTATGAATTGATTAGTATCATCATATGGAAATGATATAAATCATGGAATCATTAAGTAAAAATAGATAAAAACACAACAATAGAACCAAGAACAAAGCTAAAATATTTTTTTATATAAATATAGGTAAACACATGTATATGCACATAATAGAACCACTTTTATAAAGAGAGGAATCTTATGTATCGCTCATATCAGAAGAAAGAGTTATTTTCATCTATTTTTTATATAAAAAGTATAATCATATAAATTAATTAACAATCATGATAAAATCTATCCTTGTATAAATAATTTTAATTTTTCAAGAACATACAAAACATTTAAACTAAGGTATTGGCAATTTTTTATTATTAGTATAGGATGTGATTATTATAATTATTGTTGGAAATATTTATGAAATTCAGTCCATATATGTCAATTAAGTATGAATTAATTAGTATCATCATATGGAAATGATATAAATCATGGAATCATTAAGTAAAAATAGATAAAAACACAACAATAGAACCAAGAACAAAGCTAAAATATTTTTTTATATAAATATAGGTAAACACATGTATATGCACATAATACCATAGTTAATTAGTCACAAGGAAATATCATGATTAAGAATAAAACATGAAAATAATATATGACTCAACTTTGACCTCACATGCACATGACATGGTAAAAATACAGACTACAAAATCCTCTAATATAACTAACACATAATAAGCCAAGACACAATTATTGTCCCTAATATATATACTAATGTTTAATATTTATAGCTTCTTAGTCCTGTACATTTGAAAAATATGAATTAGGGATCTACCACTAAATTCTATATCTCCATATTCCCAAAAGGCTCATATTATCCAACTCACTATGTATAAATTCTTATCTCTTAGTATGGTCCATATCATTTTGATGGCTTAGGTCTCTTGTACTACACATAAAGATTAAAAATTGATAAACATCCTTCACTATAGAGTTTAGATATATAATTATTTTTATCCTTCATGATGCTCCCACCCATAGAGAGAAATTATGATCCATGATAGATTTTTGATCATTATTGTGATCTAGGAATTTGAACTCTAGAGAGGATGGTTAGTATGGTATTAGTTCCAAAATGAAAATAAAGTGAAATAAACACACTTATATATTAATATCTCTAGGCCTAGACACTAGGAAGAGCTTAGTTAGCAAAATAAAATGACAAACACAACTAAAAAGTAAGGAATCAAACACAAGAATTCTTTCGCCTTCCTTGGATGCTCTAAATGCCTTTGTAGTAATGGCTTGCTCAGCCTGTGCTCATGAAGTCCTTGGAAATGGAAGCTTGGCTACCTCCATCTTTCCTTGGCACATTTGGTTTTGTCTTAGATTGGCTTGGAATCAATTTGGCATGGTAACACTAGTTTCATAAATCTTTTGGAATCAATCTTGAATTATACCTTTGCACAAATTAATCTTAGAAATGATTGTGAGGCCTCCTATTTATAGATTTTTGGATTTCATCAGAATCAACCACAACCATCCATATCAAGATTGAGATGTATGGTTGAAAATTAATTCAATTTTTGGAATTAAATTTCTAATTATCCTCATCATGGAATTAGAAGAAGGGGTGATTAAGAGGCATGAAGGGCATCACAGAGGGCATTTATGGCCTAGGAATGTCTTTCCATGAAATGAAGTCACTTGATGATTTAAATATTACATATTCATTTCCAAAAAAATCTATTCAACAAGTCTCCATGGAATTATTGATTAGGCCTTAATTTGGGTTAAATAACTCTTAAACATGATTAAGCACTTTATGCATAAATTGCTCAAATTGATTAGAATGTCTTGTTATTTGTCCTAAATCTGATCAGATTAGAATTGGAAATCCAAATTAGATGTGTTGGATGTGTATTCTTATTTATGATGTTGCCAATAAAAAATAATAAATGCACTAGTCTTGTGCAAAAGATTTGATAGGAAAGAGTAGTCTAGAGCATGTAGGTGCAAAAATAACATTTTGACTTAGTATGATCTGATCAAAGTTAGCTATCCCATAAATTGCATTGCCCCATTTAGTGATACCCTAGCCATGATTGGCACTTTAATATGTTAGTTTCACATCATTTTACATGTTTTAGTATTTTTAGTCCAAATTATACATTTTAGGTGGAAATTGGCTAGAAGCCTGATCAAAGGTTATCAGTGGTTAGTTTTAGGTGTCTATAGTTTGCCCTTATTTGGGAAGGTGTTTCAAGCTATAAGCATAGTAACATCTTCTCAAAGAATGAAAAGGCCGTGTATGCCTACAACTACAATTATGGTAAACTAATTGTATGAATCCCCATTGAGGGAATGACTGGCACAAGTAAGTCAACAAATAGTCCCTCAAAAAGAAAGAAGCCAAATGAGGTGACCAAAGAAAGGAAGAATGATGGGGTGAAAATAAAATGATATTGTAAAAGTAGTCAAAATCACTGAGAATACAAGTGGGATGGTGTCCAATGGTTTTTCCAAAGGTATTTATAAGCATTATACCTTGATAGTGGCAAGTTGGTATAATAACATAATGATTTTTCCAAAGGTGGTTATAATCATTGACAAGATGGAGCTTCCCTAACTAGGAGAGACAAAAAATATAATATCATGCCCTTGTATAGGTAAAAAGAGTAAAGTGGTGACAACATTATGATTTTCCCAAAGGAAATTATAATCATTAAGAAATGTAGGTGGGATAGTGTGCAATGATTTTCCCATAAGAGATTATAATCATTGGACCCTGATTATGAAAAACATGATAGACTTGGTTGAGGATGATGATAACTTAACATAGAGGGTAATGATGAATGGGAATAATCTTCCAATAAGGAGATGCTTGTCTAAACTAATACAGGTTGAATTATTTCATGTTTAATTACTCTATTTGGAATATGATTAGGATTGAATCAGGATATCAGTGCCAAAGAGATCCCACCATTGTTGAATAAACTTTTTAAAGCTAAGGTTTATTATATCACATGTTGATAGGCTTTATGATAGAACACCATAAATAATTATCCAAAATATGCATAGGTATTGACTCTCTTAATCCAATACTCAGTATAAAATAATACACCAATGATAAAAACCATGATGAAAATGTGAACATATGAATAAGGATGGATTCAAGTGTAAGTGTGGACAAGGAATCACCTAATGAACACACATAAACTAAATCAAGGCAACAGTGTTGAAAGCAAACAAATAGACAGACAAACCAACAACATAAATATAAACAAACAAATAATGTAATAAAAACCCTACAAACATTTACCCTAAAAAATAGGTGACAACTTAACAGATGATCAAAATGGGGAATAGAAGAAAAGTAAGGGGGTGGTAGAGCTATCTCCATATGTACTAGGAAAGTGGATGCTTCCTAAATAGTTTTATAGATGTAATATCCAATAAAAAACGTTAGGCCAAATTTAGTTCTCCCAGGGAATGGGAAGAATGTGATAACTATGGAATATAAATAGAATATATGTGATAGAATAACAAGAATGGTCTTGAAAAATGGCAAGTGTGTGAAAAAAAAGGCCAAAAAGGATGGGGAAACTATATGACAGGTGATTTACTTATAACTTAGAAAGGGTTCCCATAATCCTTAAGGCAAAGAAATGGTTAATTCCTTTGTTCTTGTCTACCAATGTTTTCAAATGTTTTTCGAAATGTTTGGGAGTGTCGTAACTCAATCGATAATTATGAGACACTAAATTTTTCAATCTTGTAAAATTATGAGAGCATGGCTTAGATTTCTCATAAAATGATGAGAGTGTGGCTTAGGTTTCTCACTTAATGGTGAGAGCATGGATTAGGCTGCTCATAAAATAGTGAGAGCATGACTTAGGTTACTCAAAAAATGGTGAGAGCATGTCTTAGGTTACTCACAAAATGGCATGAACATGGCTTTAGTTTCTCGAAAAATGGTGAAAGCATGGATTAAGTTGCTCATAAAATGGTGAGAACATGGCTTAGGTTGCTCATAAAATGGTTAGAGTATGACTTAGGGTGCTCACAAAATTGTGAGAGTGTGGCTTAGGTTGCTCACAAAATGGTAAGAGCATGGCTTAAGTTGATCTCAAAATGGTGAGAGCATGGTGGAGAAGCTTTAATATTTCCTCTAGTTTGCCTATAGTTAGTTATAACTAGGACATAATGGCATAGATCAAAGGTACTAATTTTCCTAAAGGTAGTTATAATTAGAAATAAAACCATTGGTAACAAAAAATAATAAATGAAGGATGAAACTGCTAAAATTTCTATCAAACTCTCCTAAAATATGATCTTTGTCTAAAGTTCTTAAACAAACTGATGAATTGATCAGATACCATGATGCTAAAACTACATAATTAATTAAAAAACCCAAGGTTAAATGCGCTAGGTTCTTATAACACATTGGTTTGATAGGTTGGAATAAAAAAGTGGATATGGTAAAGAGGACATATAAGAATGGTATGTGTATGAACAAGATTAGTTACAAAAAGTCATAACTGAAACAATGCTTATAGATAATACACCTTAGAATTCAAACATAGTACCACTTGAAATGAATAGTATTTATTGGCTCTAAAAGTTCATCACCATCTATTGTGTTAATCCTGTATGCTCCTAATCCATAATCTATAGTGATGATGAAAGGCCCTATCTAGTTTGGTTTGAATTTACCTTTATGTTTCTTTTCAGCCTTGGTATTCTTTTTGTTTTATTTGAGAAAAAGATCACCAAGTTCAAATGTTTGATACTTCACACACTGATTGTAGTGGATTTTGATTTGATTTTGGTATGATTGAAGATTGTTGAGCATGGCTGTGTATTTTTCATCAAGTAGATCCAGCTCTTGTAAGTGATCTACTTGATAGTCATGATCATCTAGAACATGCTTAAAAGAGATGTGTAGTAAAGACAATTAGACCTGAATGGGAAAGATGGATTAAATACCATAACTAAGTGAGTATGGAGTGGCTCTTATGTGAGTATGATGATTGGTATGGTATGCCCAAAGGATATGGAATATATGGAGGTTCCATTCATGGTCGACATCATTGACAATATTTTTGAGAATGTTGACAATGGTTTTACTGGATGCCTCAGCCTGGCCATTACTTTGAGCTTAATATTCTTTAAAAAAGTGTTGTGTGATGTTGTATTTAGTACTTAACTAGTCTACATCTTTGTTCTTAAATGATCCTCCATTATCAGATATAATATTATAGGGGATACCATAGCAACAAATGAGATGGTTGAAGATGGATTTGGAAATTTGCTTTCCAGTCATGTAAGTGAGGGGTATAACTTTAACCCACTTAGTGAAATATTCAATTATGGTAAGGATATGTTTATGGCCATTAGATGAAGTGGGGTTAATCTTCCTAATGAGATCAAGTCGCCATGTAGAAAATAGCTATGGTGTCAACATCAGTTTTAGATCTTTTGTTGGGGCATGAATCAAATTAGCATGCCATTGACATTTGTCACATTTATTTATATATGGAGTGGCATTTACATCTATTTTGGCCTAATAATAACTAGTACGTAAGAGATTTTTTTATAGGACTACCCCACTAGAGTGGGCTCCACATACTCCTTTTTTAAATTCTCTTAACACTAGCATAGACTCTACCAAAGTTAAACAATGAAGCAGAGTTACATGAAAACCATGATGGTAAAGAATAGATCCAATTAAATTAAAATGAGTGGAATCATGAATGAAGACTTTGGTTCATTTTTGGGATAGGTTAGGTGGAATAACTTGGTCATGAAGGTAGTTGTAAAGTTCAAAGTAGCAAATAGAATTAGGACCAACAATATCAAAAATCATGGAAATCATTGAAGGTTAATGAGTTGGTGCTGAAAATTTCTAAATGAGTTATTGATACCCTTTAGCTTTATCTATTTGTAAAATAAGAGAGCCAATAGTAGGAATGACATCTGTGGTTCTATTACTAGCCCTTGGTATATGCTCAAACTAAATGTTGGAATATTTTTTAAGAGTGTCAACCATGGCTTTATATGGAACCAACTTTTCATATTTGGTCTAAAAATAATCTGTGACCTAATTGATGATTAACTAAGAATCACCATAAACTTGAAGATGAGATATATTCCAATGCACTGCTTATTAAAGTTATACAAAAATTGCTTCATACTCAGCCATGTTATTTGTACAAGGAAAGTTGATTCTGAATGATTTAGGGATTAGACCCCCTATGGTGTAGTATATAATAGGCCTTCCCCCAATCCATGTACAGTGAATGAACCATCAAAATATAACTTCTAGGGTTACTGTTCAAGGGCTATATCAAGAACGTGTCCTTTGATTGCTTTTTGATTGAAATATTATATGTCAAACTCACTAATAATCATGATATATTTAGCCATTCTGGCTTGCAAAACTATTTTAAATAGTAGATACTTGAGCGAATATACTTTTAAAGTGACCATAGTTTTATTATTCAACATGTAATGTTGCATTTTCTAAGCTATGAAAACCATGGCTAGACAAGCTTTTTCAACAGGTGCATAGTTATGTTCATATGTAACCAAGGTACGGCTTAGGTTGTAAACAACATGATCCTTTCCATTATCATCATGTTGATCCAAGAGTGACCCAATAGAATAATCAGTAGTTGATAGGTATAACAAGAATGGCTTTCCTAGGATAGGAGGTAATGAAACAATGGATTGACAAAATAATCTTTGAGTTGTTAAAAAGTTATTTGGTAGTGATCATCCAAATAGAATGCAACTCCTTTCTTTAAAAGATGTGTAAATAGATGTAATATATCTATGAATTAAGAGATGAAACATCATATTGATTAGATCTTACATTATAAACTATGAAGTTGTTTTAAATTGGTTAGTGGTGACTTCTAAGTTATAGCATGGACTTTAGCTAGAGCGACTTCAATACCTCTATGAGACACAATGAATCCAAGTAATTTACCTGAAGGTAAACCAAACACATATTTTTTTAGATTGAGTCTGACTTTGTACTTTTGTAGTCTTTGGAATATCCTATGTGTCACTGTTGGATGGGAAGCCCTAGTCTTGGATTTTCCCAATATGTCTTCGACATAGTCTACGACAATATCATGTAGCATATAATATAATATGATAGTCGTGGCCCTTTGATATATATCTCCAAAACATTTAAGACTAAACGGCATCACTTCATAATAAAATGTTTCCCATGGAGTGGTGAATGTTATTTTATGTTGATCTTTTGGTGTTATTTTGATCTGATTGTATCTTGGAAATACATTCATGAGTGAAAGAATTTCATAACTTATCATGGAATAAATAATCATGTCCATATTAGGCAAGGAAAAATAATCTTTAGGATAAGATTTGTTGATGTCTCAAAAATTAGTACAATTTTTTATTTATTCAAAAAAATTGCTAACAAGTACAACATTAGAGATCCATTCACAGTAGTCAATGGATCGGATACATCCTACTTCTAATTATTTTTCCAACTCTTTCTTTACTAATATAATAATGCAAGGATGTATCTTATAAATCTTTTGTTTTATTGGTTTGGCATCAGGATTAACCATAAAGTGGTGAAAAACCAAGGTGGGTTCTAATCCTTACATGTCAAAATAGGCCCATGCAAATATATCTGCAAACTCTTTTAATAGAGATATAAAAATGGGGCATTCTTCCTCAATGAGGGACGCATCTAATTTTATCCATTTCAGGTCTAACAGAGTCCCTATGTTTACCTCTATTGTATCTTTGACAAAGAGGGTCAAACCATCTTTTAGGATAGTAGACAGTGACTTAAACTATTGGACTATATCAGGGGTCTTTGTTAGGGCTTGCTCTTCAAATTATCCTAGGCATGATGGAGAATTTGATCAAATACTTATTGTTGCTCACAACTAAAATTAGATCCATAAGAAAGTTCATCATTGGTGGTCTCTTGGTCTAAATTCAAAGAATAATGAACACCCCCATCTAATGGTGCCTAAAACAGGTTTTCACCACTAGACTGGCCTTTATCTTTACTTTTTCCCTGGTCAAAAAGTGCCTCAAAGAGGTTTTCACTTTGAGACCTTAATGTTTTACTTCTTTTCTTTTATTTAAGGGTGTTCACTCACTGTCCAAAATAGGCTATAAGATATAATATGATTGAGAATCCTTATTTGTGATCGCTCAATGGAACATTATCTCTAAGGCATAAGAAATCATAGAATGCCTCATCATTCTGGAACTCATCAATCGACAGATTGGATTCTTATTGGTCTCAATCTATCAGTTAGGGATAATATAATGGCAATAGATTGTGATAAATGGCTTGGGTAAGGGTACAAATGACATTATTATCAAACAAATTGGTCTCAACTAGGTCATCAAAAGTGAGGCTATGATGGGACTCTGCTTTGTTCTCAACATCATCATCACTAGTCATTGGTGATGGAGTTTGAGTAAGATATGTGAGGTCACCCTCAAGTAGTTTCATTCCAAGTCCATAAGGTCTATCATACTTAGTCATGGAAATTGGCTCGATGGTTATTTGTTGATTCAATCTTAGGCCTCTTCCTTCATAATTGTGATACTCCATGATGTTATTTGGAATATGATACTTTGTATTTTTATAACAATCATCTTGGTCATCATTGTATAACAATGATTCATCCCCTTTAAGAGGGTCAGGTCCTAGGCTAGATGCTAGTACAAATGTGATAGGTCCCTTATCTTTTTTGTTTCATTTCTAATGCATATGTGGGATGACCTTAGGTCATGCAAAGGTTTTTGGATTATGAGTAAGATTGACAATATGAAATGTATCATGAGGCATATTCTCTCCTAGTCCATTATCTAAAATGATAAAATGATTAGAATCTTTAGGAGGTGGCATGTGGGAAAGGGAATCCAAGGTATTAGGATCTATGTAATTATCTGATGAAGGATCAATAAGTATATCTTTTCCTTTATCATGCTTGGAACTATAATTAATATTTTAATTATAATTATAGCTTTGAAATTTGGCCTCTATATGCTTGTAGTGTTCATATGTGTGTAAATCTCCTAGAATATTCACTTCCATCCTTGAGTGGGAAAACATGATACATTGTTACAGTGTTGATAGGAATCCATGAATCTCATGTAACCAAGGCCTACCGAGAAGCATGTTGTATGATAACTCAAGATCCAACACATGGCAAAGTGTATCATGGGTCAAAGGCCCAATGATAACTAGCAAACTAATGGTGCCCTATGATTCTCTTTCTTGGTTATCATAATCTTTAATAGTTATTATTTTCTGTCGGATATCTATCACTGTTTACCCAAGAATCTTGATGAGCTTGAGATACGCTATGTTGAGGCTAGATCCATTATCAATAAGGGTACATTGCACTTTATGCCATTTGATACAAACTTTTATGTATAATGGGTTATTATGGAGCAAGCCAAGGGAAGACATATCACTTTGGTTGAATGTGACTTATTGGGTTGGAGCTAGATGTCCAACCAAAAATTGAAATTTATCAAGAGATATGTCATTAGAAATAGTGGATTGAGTTAATAACTCATTCAAGATGTTCTTGTGTATTATTGACGTTCACATCAAATCTAAGATAGAAATATATGCTAGTGTCTTTTGTAATTACTCTATAATATTCTGAGGCTGAATGGTTCAATGGATGATAGGTAAATTTGTAGATGGTTGTGGGCCTAGGATTGTAATCTTTGACATCTAAGTTGTGACTATATAATTAGGATTAAATACTAGACCATTATTGCTAACTAATACTGGGAATGGTGTGGGACCAGATAGGACAAGTCTTGGTTGCCAATGCACTTATATGTGGTCATGTGGAAAGGACAAGTTATCACTTTAAGATCCAAAAGGGGAAGTCTTAGTTTATATGTTTGCCTTTATGCACTCCCAGGTTAAAGAAGGATTATCTGTATGATTTGGCTAAATATTATTGTTTAGCAATGGTCTAGGATAATTATTGTTCAGTATGGGATTAATAGAGATGGTATTAACACCACCCCCTACAATATGACCTACAACCCTATTATAGTCATGTGCAACTACATGTTAGGTTTATTGGTTGTTACCATTATGATCTTGCTTTTGTCCATTTTTCTATCGATGTGGATTAAGATACTAATTTTTTTGAGTCTACTAGTTCAGCCATTGATTTTGATACTATTGATTTTGCTATTGTACTGGCCATTATTATTGTTGTTAATGATTGTTATGTCAAGGAAAAGGGTTTTAATCAATCTCAAGAGTTTGATTGGAAGTGGAAGCGCCATTATCCAATGGTATCTCCCCATTCTCTGACATAATTTCAATTAAATTCATTTTTTGGACACATCTTTGTAAATTATGCCTAGTGACCTGATGATAGTCACAAAATTCATTTTCTTGATACCAATCAGGGTAAGCAATGTCTTAAAAATAATTATTTGGTATAGGATAACTAATAAAATTAGTGGTATCAAGCTTATGAAATACAAAATCAATGGGCTCTCCTAGGTCACTAAAGACATGATGTGCAGGCACAATTTTCTTAGGATGGGGGTTTGTAATGGTAAAGGTTGTTGTATTTGTTGTGGATGTTTTAGGTATTTCACTTGCAACATTAGTTAGATAGGATACTAGGTAGGACTAAGCTGAAAAGGTGGTGCAGATGAGGTCTGTATAGTTTTCACATGACGGGATTTAGTTACCCCATTTCCCATAACATTCATATTTCAATTAAATTGCTTTGATATTTGTTGATTATTGACCTTTGTCAGTTATGATGCTTGTGATTTATTAGGATATTTTTGTTGGATACTTACTTGATTGGTAGAATTAATTTTTATGACTCCTTTATTGATGAGTGCTAACTCTATCAACAAACCTTTATCAATGATCTCTTTGAACGTATGTGCAAATTGTAGTTCTAGAATATAGGCTATCTCACTAAGTAAATTTTTAGTATACATAATAGCTAATTTTTTATCTCGTAAACTATGGTTGAATTTGCTTGCAAGGGCTCTCCACCATTATAAATAACTTGGAAAACTCTCCCCAACTTTTTTCTTTGCTTGTGTTAGGTCCACTAATGAAATATCATGCTCAACATTATAAGAAAAGTGTTATAGAAATTTATTATAAAGATCATCAAAGTCTATTACTAAATTCATGGGAAACTTTAAAAACCACTCCAAGGCTTTTCAATATATGCTTCTTAGAATCAACAACAAAAGGTATATGTCACTTTATGCCACTGGTTGACATGCAAGAAAAAATTTGGTCAAATGGTCCTTAGGTTCACCTTTCCCTTTGTACTTATCAAATTTTGGTGGTTTGTATCCTAGAGGAAATGATAATTTTAAATACTCCATATTGAATGGATAGGAACATAGGTCATCCAATTTAAACTTTTTAGTTTGCCTTCACTCTTCAATAGCAACAATTGCATCCTTCATTTGTTGTAATTCTTTTGAGAGGAAACTGGAAGGGATATTGTTTTGACGGAGAATGTTGGTTTGGGTAAATGGCTGAGAGGTCACAAGTGGGACACTTTTACTAGGGTATGATGGAAACACCTGTTATGGTATATTGGTTTGGTTGGGGAATGCAGTAGGAATATGCAAACATGGATTGGGATGCAATTAAAATTGCACATTTGATTGCATGATATTCTAGTTCGGGTTGGATATAAAGGTTTGACCTAGGGGATTTTGTGGTTGGGATGGATGGATATAATTAAACTATGCCTACTTTGGTTGAAAAGGGACATGTTATCGACTAATCAAACCTTGTTGTTGAATGGGAACTTGTGGACCTAGAACCTATCTAAAAAATTGAGAAACATGGGGACCTCCTTGTTACATGGATCCTTATGAAGAAGTGAAATTAGATTATAGATCTAACATCTATCACTGACCAATATTTGCACATTATTGACTAGCCATTGCTTAGTTTTTGACTGATATATCTATCTACGATTGAAAACATATGTTCATCATTACTTGGTGGGGTAGAATATTTTTTTACCCTAATTGAGGTGATAATGTATTCATCCTTTGTTGCATTTATACTCTAGACTATGTCTATTATTATGGAATACTACTTGATACCTGTTGAGGAAGAGTAGGATTAATCACATTCTATCATTGAGGTGTGATATTATCCATTGTTTGATTACCTAACCCCATAGGTTGTACACTTGAGGAAGCAGCTAGTTGAGGCTGAGGTATAGAAATTCATATTCCTTGGTATCATGATCTACTCATGGGATTAACTATAGGCACATGTTGTTGGCTAGTTTTTTGTACATTCGTACCACTTTAATCAAGATTGGATGTTGGTTGCACATTGTCCACTACATTTACCTCACTATTTAGTATAGAGGCCAAAGACACTTCTTCAATAATGGGCATATGCATCAAGTTATCTACCTTAGCTATTTGTACAAATGGGTCAGAACTCAGATTTTCTCTTCCAGTTAATTCCATCAACACTCATGTTGAAGGAACTAGGTCAATGAGAGGCTTACTCACCATGTTCATGTAATTTAAATAACATGTTAAATTTAGGTAGGTTTGGTATTCTATTTGCAGTTGGCTAAAGTGATCTTCCATGATTTTTTTACCTTGATTGGATATATTGGGAACTTGGTACATTATTTAGACTAGAGCCATAAGATTGTTAGAAGAAGCCTATTGGTTACAAATTATATTATGGGGCATGCTTATTAGACTTGGTAAATTTTCATGGTGGAAGTCTTCTATAAACTTATCTACTACATCTATGGCCCTAACTAAAATCTCATATTTGTTCTCTAAAAAATGTCACTCATATAAAAATGGATCATACTTGGAAGCCATATTAGTAGAATATGACTATTGAAGTACTAGCTCATCCACTACAATTATTGTAGCTAAGTATTGCACAATTTGTTCTTGGTCTTATTCTATGCAAGGTGGTATGTTAAGTAGATAGCTAGATAATGGATCATGGCTTTGTGACCCTGATAGAGTATTATAAGAGGGATAAGAATCCATCTCATAAGTAATGCTATCTGCATAGGGATCTTAAATCATTTCTTCATGCGTAACTACATTACTAATCCCTGGATTGTACTTCAGTCTACTATGAGTGTAGGAATACATGTTGGGATCTATATTCAATGCGTTGATATAAAAGGTCAAAGAGTTATACAAACTCTACAAAGGATATAATCTAGAACAAATGATGCTTTCAACTTGGTCTATATTTTTCAAAAGAATCACAAGGTTTATGCAAGGATTTATGAGGAAATAATCTAGCCTAAAGTATCTAATGTTTCATCATTCACACAAAGGTAAGTAAATAAATGGTCCAAACAATTGAAATACCAAACTCTAAGGTTGAAGTGTTTCAAATTAGTCTAATCTAGGAATTTAAAAGTTGTTAAGTCTTTTGGCCAAATGTGGCATCAGAATATATGCTCAACCAATGCATGTACTAGGACTCCTAGCCAAATGGCATGAAAAGATAGACTTTGAAAATAGATGAAAGTTTTAATATAATAGATTTGAAATACTTCTAACAAACACTAGGCATTTGATTCTTGGATATGAACATAATCAACTAGGTATAAGGTATGAGACAAAAAGGCACTTTACCAATAGTTTACTTTTTCCTTAAAAAATAGTATAAAACTTGGTTTTGTTGACAAACAAGATAGACAAACGTGAATAGTATAACTGTGCTTTAGACAAAGGATCAAAATTACACTTGGGTTGGCCTAAAGACATAGGAAAAAATTTGGAATTATATGTAAGAAGGTCCATGAAACAATATTTGAAATGTTTTGGGTAGTGTAATGACAATATACTACCCAAAAGGTGTGATAAAAAGATTATTGCACAAACTCTCTAAGGCAAAGACATTATCCATAATTCTACCAATATAATACTACCTTTCTTAACTCAAAATGTTTTGGTGTATAGACATAAGCTGCAAGTGTTTATCATAAAATGACTTAATCTATCAAGTGATGATAATGATTATGAGTCTTAAATGACATTAAACCTAAATTAGGAGTTAAACCTAAGTTTCCTAAAGTTTAGTGCAAATGGTGAACCCACTTAACACATCAACCCTACAAACTTGTAAAGGTGTAATTTTGAATTTAAATTATAAGTGAAGGACTTAAATAACTTTGGTAAAGGTCTAGAGTCAATTAGGAAGTGTAACTGCACCAAAGTGGATGATATGACTCTCAAGATTTTGATGAACTTTGAACAAGGAAAATCAATGATCTCATGTGGGAAACATAACACCTGTTCCTTCAAATGAAAATTTAGACTATGTCTTTGGTTTGGTTTATTTGTTACTCCAACATTTGACTCCAAACAAGACTTTAATCTATGATAAAACCAACTAATTAATTGTGCTTAGATCTTAAATTGGTAGGGTTGCTTGGTACTATTAGAATCCATAAATATTTGTCATTTGAGATGATTTTAAGTGTTGATCCAAAATTATATATGCATTATATAGTAGGGTTTTTACACCTCCCATTCTCTCTAATGATAGTATTGTGACATGGACCTTAAGGTGTGCCTTGCACAAACAATACTTTTATGGTAAGTGGGGATTTATCTAAAATCTAACAAGTTTTTGAATGATCTAAAGAAATCAATTGCACAATGTCTTTCACACTAAACAATGCAAAATAAAATCATAGATTTTGGGTCTACATTACTTGATTTATTGCAAAAAGGTCTAGTCCTTTTTACAACCACTACATGTTGTTGTTCACTCAGTGTAGTGTGATGTCCAAAGTGCCACTACGTCCCTTGTAAAACTCGAAAGGATTCAAATGAAGTCAATGTTGGGAGAGGAAAACCCAAGTCAAAGCTTCCTTAAATAACTTTTGGGAGGATGAAGTCCCCCTCACAAGACATGATGCATAAATAATTAAACCATAAAATTAGAAAGGCTTTAGGGTCATTTTCAAGATCACCCAAACTTTGATAAGTTTTTGGAGAGTGCTTTTGATGACTTCTTTTATAAGCCTTAGACTAGGCTACTTGCAATAGGAATGGTGCTTTTGATTCCAAGGGTTCCCTATAGGGGACAAATGGAAGAGCATAAATGTAAAATTCCTCTTTTTGCCAAACAAAATATAATTAAACAATTATTGCAAGAAAAAAGTGATAAGTATGTTCAATTTTAAACTAAAATGAAATGTTTGGTAGTGTTTAATTGACCCCTTGGTATTAGTTATAAACTTTGAAAAACATTCACCAAAAACATCTCAAAATTCCTTGTTAGAAACTAGAACAAAGTTCATAATGAAATCTTAATTATGCAAAAGTGATTTAAATTTGTTTTGAGCAATTATCATGCTTGGTCCTATAGCAAAATTGTTAGCATGTCCTTTGAAAGCATAGCTCTCATGTTTGTGTTTTTGGAAAAACATAATGATCGATGTTGGTTAATACCCAAATGTTGGTTATGGCTAATTGAGATCTAATCAATGTCAATTCTACTAACTGATATCGGTTAAGTTAGGTAACTAATATTAGTATTTTTGTCAATGTCGATTACTGTGTAAAAACCATGGTAACCAAAAATGACAAAATAAAGTTAGAAAATAGATTTTCAAGAGTCTTAAAAGTTCAAATAAATATTTTAAAGTTTCAAAAGGAGCTCCTTTAGGTATAGGATGCATCTTATCCCATCGGACATGCCATAATGTGATCTAGGAATTTGACTTAAGAGAGGATGGTTAGTTTCAAAATGAAAACAAAGTGAAATAAACACACTAATAGAATAACATCTCTAGGCCTAGACACTAGGGAGAGCTTAGTTAACAAAATCAGATGATAAACACAAATAAAAAGTAAGGAATCAAACACAAGAATTATTTCACCTTCCTTGGATGCTCCAAATGCCTTTGTAGTAATGGCTTGCTCGGCCTATGCTCATGAAGTCCTTGGAAATGGAAGCTTGGATACCTCCATCTCTCTTTGGCATATTTTTCTTTCACTTGGATTTCTTTGTAATCAATTTGGAATGATGATACTAGTTTCATGAAGCTTTTGGAACTAATCTTGCATTATAACTTTACACAAATTAAGCTTAGAAATGATGTTGTGAGGCCTCTTATTTATAGATTTATGGATTTGATCAGATCAACCTCAATTATCCATCCCAAGATTGAGATGTGTGTTTGAGGATTAATTCAACTTTTTGCATTAATATTATAATTATCGTAATCATGGAATTAGAAGAAGGGGCGATTAAGAGGCATGGAGGGCATTTATGGCCTAAGGATCTTTTTTTCAAAAAATAGAGTCACTTGATGATGTAGATGTTCAATATTCATTTTCAAAGTAAAGTATTCAACAAGTCTCCCTAGAATTCTTGATTAGGCCTTAATTTGGGTTAATTAGCTCTTAAACATGATTAAGCACTTTATGCACAAATTACTCAAATTGATCAAAATTTATTTTTATTGGTCCTAAATTTGACTATATTAGAATTGGAAGTCCATGTTAGATGTGTATTCCCATTTAGGATGTTTCCAATAACAAATAACAAAGGCATGAGTCTTGTGCAAAAGATTTGATAGGAAAAAGTAGTCCAGAGCATGTTGGTGTAAAATTGGCATTTTGACTCAAAATGATCTGACCAAAGTTAGCTAGCCCATAAATTACATTATCCCATTTATTGATACACTATCCACAATCAACACTTGAATATGTCAGTTTCACATCATTTTGCATGTTTTAGTGTTTGTAGGCCAAATTGTGTATTTTGGGTGGAAATTAGCCAAAAACCTGATTAGAGGTTATCGGTGGCTAGTTTTAGGTGTATACAATTATCTAGTTTCCAATAACCAAAATTCATATAAATTTAAAAATATTTTAAACCTATGGGTCAGTTTGTTTGTCTTATGTAACCTTATGTGATATATATTTTAAAAAAGTGTGGTATAAATACGTGTCTAAGGCTTCTCATTCATCATCTATAAAATACCAGATAAATACTTGCTAAAGTTAAATAAATCAACTACATAACTAGGTTATTATATGAAATTTGTCCCTATGTTTATATCAAGCATAATATCAATCATATTATAGGTCTGAATAATTAAAATATTGACCCGTGAGTGACATTTTTCAAATTAAAATATGAATTGTTACTTGCATCATCATATACTATATTTAACCCTTATGTACACATTTTCCCACACATAGGAGAAAACTACATAAGATTAAGGCCATTGGTGGATTATTGGTTATATATTTGGTGACCATTGACATAAGGGTATTTGGGTTGAGCTCAATATTTTGATCCCATTAACTCATTTTTAGAAAATTCATTTAAAGGGTGGAGTGTGAAGAGCTAGCATTTGATCAATCAGTGAAAAGTGACAACCTATATCCAAAATATGAATATACTAATAAAAAGGGATACAAACCATAACATAATGAATTTAATTGTATATATCCAATCATTATTTTGTATTAGATAGCTACATCATAATTAGCCACTAGCTTCAATTGTTTTTTAGATCAGATGGTAGTGTCTACAACTATAAAAGTGAAATTTCTATAATATGATGCTTGATCAAAAATATCAATCCTACATAATTTACACTTTTTTCTAATCCATTTATATGTCTACACATAGTAAACCAACTAAGCACCATTATTTTTAATTTATTGAAATATGTTAAAATAGTTGTACATTTTTTTTTATTAATTTTAGTTGTATAAGTTTTAATTAGAATGTTGTATATTAATTTATTACACTTATGATTGAACTAAATACATATTATTAATTGTATCTTTACCCTATAATATTTAGGGTTAAATAGCTGAAAAATATATTAAAATCATATATACTACAAAGATCATCAAATGATTTACCAATCATCAACATAGAAAAAATTGGACAACTTAATTTTTAGTCCACATAATCAATCAATATTAGCATCTAGTATATAAAATCACAATATCCATATTCAGTATAAATAAAAAAGGTATACATAAAATAAATTCAAATGTATAAACAATCTACGTGGCTCAATATGATGAATGGATTACCTTAAAATGGGTATCATTTTGGTTTGGCCTGATCCCAAACACTCCTATATGAATGGCTGGGTTTTGTCTACATTAAAATACTCTAAATATGGATCAAAACACAAGTATATATTACAAAAACATGTTTTTATGTAAAACATCTCGAATAATCTAAAATGCAATGGTATCTTTTAATATTTTTTACTTTGGAACCATGCAACGTTAATGTTACGTATTTATATTTCACTCTTTTGACTATTATAGGGATTTTATTTAGAATTATGAAATGTGTGTAAACCTTATAATAATATTTAGATTTAGTTATATATGTTCTCTGAATCTTCCCAAAAAATTTCAAGGGTAAATTAACCTTACGAGTGATTTGGAGTTCTAAAGGGTCTCTCAAGGTTTCTAAGTATCTAATAACTTTAAGGGTGATTTCTATTTACAAATGATTCTTGATTAATTTACAAGTGTGATTGAATCATTAAATATGTATATCCTGACATATTATAAATTTACACATTTAAATACACTTTGAGGTCATGTTAGTATAGGGAAACACGAGGTAACTCAAATGATTGTGGTTTACAAGTACTATCATGCAACTAAAAATAAATATATAAAAAGGGATGAATTTTTATATAGAATTTAGAATGATTCCTATATATACTTAATCATTTTTGAATAAATATGTTTGGAAAATAAAATTGGCTAAGATAGTAGATGATTAGAGAGATACAATGAAAGTGGTCTCAAGATTCAATTATTTGGAATGTCAAAATGTGTCAGAGTATGTCAAAGTTGAAATCATATTTTTTATCATTCTCACACTTGAAACATAAAATGGTGGTATAGATAATATTCCTATTGGTTTCACCACATGACATATGGTATTATTTGTCTCACCATATGACATATATTTATATAAGACTAAAGTTTGGAATATTTTTTTCATGGAAAGAGCTTCATAATTTTTAGCACAGTCAACTAAATTTGCTCATAACCTCATTTTATTCATTTATTTTTTGATTTATATAGAAACTTATTTACCTACATATATTTTGGGTATATTTTTATGTATATATGTTTCTATGTCCTAGACACATGACCATGGATGTTTGTTATATGATCATTAAGCCCATTCAAGGTGAAATCAAGTGATCTTTCTTTCCTTTTAACTGTCAAATCATTATCATTCTTATAGTAACTAAGATATATGTTATAAATTTATACAAATGATGCATCTTTTATAAACCATGTACGTAAACTTGTTTATGTTTTTGATTCATGTGTGCACAAACATAGATTAAAGTGTACCATTAGAAATATACCATTTTATGACAACTAATCCAAATAGCATAAAAGGTAAATTTCATTCCAATTCTCTCAAAATATTTAAATATCACATTTAAATGTTTTAAAAATATCCTCTTCCTAATCATTCTAAAAACACTAATAATCCACTTTAATAATAAATTTGAAATAACTATAAAACTTAAAATCCCTTAAGTTGAGCACTAACTTAGTATTACATGGATACCAAGGTTATTCCTACCTCTTCCTATTGAGTTGATAATGTTTTTGACACGAATAACATGAAGCATATTGTAGATACCATTTAAAATACACCTAATGCTCTATGTTAATATTAAAAACCACCTAGGACTTATATAAATGTTCAATCCTTTCCTAAAATCCAATGATAATATTATAATTTCACAAAACATCCAAAACAAATAAAACCTAAGAAAATTATAATTTAATTTATGAATTTAATTTCGCTAAAAAAATTATCTAGGAAATAAACTAAGTTGACATTGATGATTGAGTTTTTTGTGTCTCCAAATAGTTAAAAGAAGGTTAATCCATTTTATTGCAAAACGAAGTAAAATAAAATAGAAAAAATTATTTACTCTAACTAAATTAATTAAATTATCTATGTTGATTAGGTTGAAAAATATTTAAAATCAATAAAAAATAATGTCCATTCTCTTCCATAGTCAACCATTATCCTATTCATTCAATGTTTTCTATGTTATAATCTTATTTAACTCATACTAATATTGATGAGTGGGATATATATTCTATAGAATTGTTATCCATCGATCTCCCCTATGCTCTAATGTATGTTTTTAAGGTATATTGTAGGTTAATACATCTAATGGAAAAGATAAATAATGACATTATCTTATTTTAGGATATCAAATACTATGGGTCATGCCATTTATTGAATTAATCTTACTGAGCTTCAAGTACCCTAAGAAATAATTTACGCCTATTATAAAAATACATTATCCTATATCTCCTTATTTTACTAATTAAGGATATAAATGTGAACACAAGTATAGAATAAGACTCGTGTTTTGTGTTTGGAATGATAATTATGATCACTATATATATATATATATATATATATATATATATATATATATATATATATATATATATATATATATATATATATATATATATATATATGAAACATCAAAATCACTTATAAGTATATACTTATAGAATCAACTAATTCAATAAAGTCTAATGGCTGTTAGCTAACTCAAAACATATCACTCAGCGTGATACAATACGAAAGACAAGGATATACTCATAATTATATTAGCCTTGATAAAATACTAAATGGATAGACATGTAGAAAATAAAATATATTGGCCATGTTGATACAACAAGAATAAATGGTGGCTATAAATGCTATAAATAAGGAGATGGATAAGGAAGATAAGAAAGAGACTCATAATATTGTATACTAATAGTAGTGAAGGTGTGATAGAATAATTTGCAAATGTGTCTCAAAAATTATCATGAGGCAACCCTACCCAATTTGTATGCACTTCTTAGGATATGCAAATCATATTGATTCAACTATAAGTGATAATCATAATTAGATTTTAAATATGAAAAATATTTAGTGTATACATATTCCCCACCCAAAACTCATCACATGTTACAGTAGTGTAACTTAAAATAGTGATTTGGGAAGATATATATAAAAACACTAAATAATATTACTAAATGTTCCAGGAAAATAAAGTAATAATAGAACTAAGTAAATATAGATAAATAAGTACCTTCACTTATTATTTGACTTGAGTGATAACATTTTGTATGATTATCTAATGTAAGGTGCAAATATAAAATCTCAACAATCAAACCTAAAAAAATAATATTCTAGAACCATTTTCAATTATAATAAATAAATCCTTACTTCACCAATAATTTTTCAATAATTTTTATTTTTAAAAATAATTTATAGAAAAAAATGAAAAAACTAATAAATTTAGAGGTATAAATCAATAAAAATTGAAATTTGAAATAGGGAGTTTAAATAGGCTAAAAGGTAAATCATTTTTTCATTTTTTATTTTGATAAATCTAGATCTCTAGATGACAATTTATGAAATGGAAAGAGACGATTGCTGTAATATGATAAGGAAGACACGCATTATTTCACCAGGGAAATGTTCCAGGATCCTTATATGTAGGTGATAAATTTAATGTTAGATTACATATATAAGGTAGATAGAGTGTGTTTAACTAATATTCATGTCGAGGAAAACTTGTGTAGTGATATTTAACACCCCAAGTGTTAAAATGAAGAGAATATTTTGATAGGTAAAAGGTTACAAATAGAATGTCAAATTCCAGGTCATACAGATTTATTAGGGATGATATAAAAAATCGTCATTCTAGAAAATTATATCAGTTAGGCTAATCCATTCAAGTAGTGTAAAATCAGAATTTTAGTTGATACCATACCAAAAAAATGATGTAACTATGCTCTAATATGTCATTTTAGTGGTTAATAACATATATGTTGGTCTATATTATAGGGATACTACTAAAACGGTGGATATAGTATAGCTATCGAACATATAGTATAAGCAAATCTATAGGTAATCTATCTTATAGGTATGGTCCATTGATTACGAAAACATGTGAGATGATTGATAAATTACATGTATAGTTATCATAGTAGTATTATTACTATATGTCTAATATTTTATAGGTACGACTTATTTAGTAGGATGCGAATTGCATATCCAATGCAATAAAAAATGAAAGATTATGGTGCAATACCATATAACTAAAATGGCCAATATAATATAAAATAAATATATTTTTCTATAATGTTGTTTTACTTAGCTTATTTAATTTGTTTTAATAAAAGTATGACTAATTAATATTATTTCACATTTCACAAGGGTGACGATTGTATCCATGAGCTAGGATGATCTGTAGTTGTCATGTTTCTCTCAATATACTAGGTCTAAAATAAGTTTATTCAAATGATACTTATATGATTGGGTAGTGACAAAATTAATTATGTATATATAACATAGTATTATATATAACATAAATGTAAATGGTAAAGGTTTACAAGGTCAAACTATTTCTCAGAGATGTAGTCCTCACTAGACCTCAACATAGGTGTATTATGATTATAAATTAAATTATTATATAATATATTAAAGAAATTAATGTATTGGTTATAATGATTATAAATTTATATGATTAAATGATCAACCAAAAGGGTGTCAATGAAACCTATGAATATTTGTTGCAACTCAAAATTATACTATAGCTCCACTACCTTATTTAGTGTGGTGATTGCATAAATAAGGATACACATGCATTAATTCATAAATAAATAAAAAATATGTAGAATATTAATTAAATAAATGAAATAGAGTATGGATATAAATACTTAGTTTTCGTTTGACCCATCAATCAATCAATATCCCCCTTAGCTCAAGTGGATGTTTGGAAGAGATGTTTTAGGTTGAATACCCCAAATGCATAGATTAATAAATTATATATCCTCATTTATGAACTCCAATTGACTCTTCCTATCTAGATTAAATGACACCATAAGATAAGTCTTTTGAAGAAAACGTTATAAGCCACTAAATCTCTGAAATGTACGTAGGGCTGAATTATGAGGGAAATCATAATGATTAAATAGTATATGATATGATATGACTAAAATATGACTGGTATATATATTGAACCAATACATAGAACATAACCTAAGATAATGGTATCATCTAGTTAAAATTAATCAAATAACATAAAATGGTATCAGCTAGTTTGATATAGTACAAATGTTAGAGGACAATCTTATAACATATCCGGGTGGGCAATATAACATAGGAAGGAGGATGAAACAAAACTTATTATATTGGCTATGTCAAGATTATATTATATAGTGAGGCTAAAAATTATGGAAAATAAATAAGCCTGAGATATATATGGATATAAACATAGAAGATGTCAAATTTATATTATTAATACTATAATTAGAATAGAATGACAATATCTATGAAAAATAACCCTTAGTTATTCCCATCCCATTCTCAGTGCATCCTTTAGGGCATGCACTCAAGGAGATTCATGTATTGATAAGTCACTTTAATTTGTTCATTAATAAATGATAAATGAAAAATATTATGTATACATATGCCCTACATTAACCTAATCACATGTCATAATAGTGTAATATGTGATGATGCTTCTAGAAATAAACATATTAATAAAAATTAATAACTAGAAATAAATAATAAAATAGTTACTAATGAATGAACAGATAAAAGTATCATATACATACATTGACTTACCTTTTTTAATTAATGTATGCATGCAAAAATAAAAGTCTCTATTGTGGAGGGCATGGTAACTGCATGTAAGAAACCCTTAGAATATAAAGCTAAACATGGACAAAAAAATGTTAAAAAAATGTAAGATTGCCAAATAAATATATGTAAATGGAAAAATGTTAGAATTGATTTAAAACACATGTAATATTGATAAGTTTTTATAGGTAAGGCTATGTTAGAATCAAAAGTCCATTAAATTGGATAAAAACAAAACAAAATATAATGAAATAACAAACTATCAAGATAATAAAATTACCAATAAGGCCAACATATAAAATAATACTAAGAATTTATTCATATTTATTGATTGATATAATTAAAACACAAACCATACTAAAATAAGCCTCAACTTGGAATTAGGGTTCACATGCAGAATTCAAAAAAAAATAAAAAAATTAGTAGTTATTTTTAGCATGTTTTACATCAAATTAAGCACCACTCTATAAATATTTGGAAATAATTTGAACACTAAAATTATCCCATTGTAAAAATATAAACTAAAACTCACATCTGGTCATAAAAATATATAATTTCTAAAAATAGAAAAATCCTAAAAAAATCAATTAACTATGATTTTGGACCCTCAGATGGTTTCGTTTGGCTTTCAATTTTTTTTAGAAAATCTCCTTAAAAAATATAGGCTTAGGGAAGAAATTCACTTTTCAATATGGTCATTTTGGCATGTGAAAGAGCTTAAACAGAGCTATAGATCAAAATTTATGACCTCTAAAATTTGGCTTTTTTTTTAATCATTCTCCTCTGGTTGAAAACAACTCAACTCCTACAAGTTGCGCTAATTATATTGTTTCCAATTTTATTTTGAAATATTCTTTAGATATTATTCTATAATCCAAGTTTTGTCTTCATGATGCAATCCCTCTCATTGGACCAAATACCTGTTAAAATTCTCTTACCTTGTGCTCAGTATCTTCATATCCAAAACATGCACTATCTTTTCTTACTTCTTCTTTAGAACATGTTGATACTAGTTTACTTATTCATCTTCCTCACCTTCCCTATCCATTCCATAAAATTCATATAAATCTAAAATATTAAATATTGGAGAGATATCAATATTCTATGGTAAACTCACCTCATAAGCATTATCATTGATTTTTTTCACAATTCTACATGGACCAATTTTCTTGTAATTTAACTTGTTGTACATGCCTTTTGTAAATATTTGTTTCCTCAAATAAACCATTACCCACTCTCATTATTAAAATAGCTTGGATCTTCTTCTAACATCTACTAATGCTTTATATTTCTCGTTACTTTCTTGCAAATTTCTTCTTACTCATTGCAACTCTGCATATGCTCTGCAAATGATTCTTCATCATCACTAATTTGATCTGCAACTAAAAATGATATCGAATGTAAAATTCCCATATGATTCTTCCCATAAACAATTTAAAATGGTGATTTTGCTAATGATATATTCACTAAACTATTATATTCACACTCAACTTGTGGTAAAACCAAGTCTCATTGCTTGGGCTTCTCTCCCACTATGCATCTCAATAAATTTACCAAGCTCCTATTCACAAATTATATCCATATATTTGTGTGTGATATGAACAACTAAATTATATATTAGTTCCCATGTTCTTCCACAAATTCATTCAAAAATGACTTAAAAATTTTGTGTCGCTATCTTAAGTAATAGTTTCTAGAATACCATGCAATCTGACATTATCTTTAAAAAATAATTATGCAACTCTAGTGTCATCATTATTATTCTTACATGTAATGAAATAAATCATTTTATAAAATGTGTCTACAATAACAAAAATTGAATATTACCTCTTTATGTTTTTGGTAATAAGAACATAAAATCCATACTCAAATTTTTCCATGGTCCTCTTTAAACTAGTAATAACATGTATAGTATAGTATTTTATGCCTGTCCTTTAGCCAACTAACATATTATGTACCTTGAACCATACCTTGTCACATCTCTCTTCATCTTTGTCTGAAAATAATTTTCCTCCACCAAAGCTATTTTTTTTGTCTTAGTAAAATGTCTAGCCAAAATGCCACTATGTAATTCTGTTATTATATTATCTCGTAGAGACCCAACTAGAATGGATAAACATTTCCCTTTGAAGAGAAGTACTTTTTGTATTAAATACTTACCATGAATAGTATCTATCTCACCTATTAATGGATTCTTTCACTGCTTAACTACCTTGCCAAAATATGGATTAGTATCATATAATTCTTTGATATATTCAAATCTAACTACTTCACTCACCATAGTAGTTAATAATGCTTCTCTCTTTCTCAATGCATCATCTACCTAATTCTATTTTGTTTATTTATATTTCATCACAAAAGTATACCCTTTCTACAAAGAAACCCACTTTTCATCCCTACTATTTAACTTCTTTTGTGTATTCACATTATTCAAAGCCTCAATATCTGTAAATAGAGTAAACTCCTTAGGCACCAAGTAATGCGTACAATATATTAATGATTATAAAATTTAATATAGTTCTACATCATAGGTAGAATAATTTTTTCTTACCTCATTTAAGTTCTCACTAAAATATGCTATTGGCTTTTCTTCTTGACTCAACACAACACCAATTCCCACAAATGAAGCATCATAATCAACCTCAAATACTTTGTGAAAATATGTTAATGCTAAAATTGGTCTTTCTATCATCTTCTTCAAAAATTCAAGCTTTTTATGGCTGCTCTCGTCCATGTAAATTCCTTCCCTCTCATGTAATTTATTATAGGTGCTATAATACTACTAAATTTTTTCTGAAATTTTCAATAAAAAGTTTCTAAACTATGGAAAATTCCTACCTCTATAATGATTTATTGAATAGGCCACTCAACAATTGCCTTTATATTTTCCTCATCCATTCTCACACTATCTGTTGAAACTACAAATCCAAAAAAATACCAAGCTATTATGCATAGACCTGCACTTCCTCTAATCTCATACCACTTCTCTTTTTTTAACAAATATAGTTTTATTCTTAAATGTTATAAGTGTTCTTCTTTAGTCTTATTGAATATCAAAATATCATCAAAATAAACAACCACAAACTTATCAGTATATTTTCATAGCACTACATTCATCATCCTCATAAATTTGGTAGGTGCATTAGATAATTCGAAGGGCACCACCATCCACTCATATAAGCCATCCCTAGTCTTTAATGAAGTCTTACACTCATCTCCTTCATGAATTCAAATATGATAAGATTCACTCCTTAGATCAATCTTGGTAAAATATTTTGCTCCTCCAAGCACATCCATCATATCATCTAAATGACATATATGAAATCTATAATTTTATTAATTTCTCTACTATCCACACACATTCTCTATCCTTCATCTTTCTTTGTAGTTAGAAATAATGTTTTTGCACATGGACTCATACTCTCCCTTATCAACTTCTTTTTTAATAATTAACATATTTATTTAATTATGCATGTTTTATTTGACTCATCTTATAAGCTACTTGATTGGGTAGAGTTTATGTTAGAATCAAATCAATGTGATGATAAATATCTCTCTTTAGTGGTCAATCATCTGGTAACTCATCAAGAATAACATCTAAATATTATTTCAACACTCTTGCTACTTTTGTTAGTATTTACATTATTTTCATGTCTTTATTCTTTACTACTAATACAGAATAACAACCTTCTACCTTCATATCTTGGATAAATTATTTAGTAGAGATCATGCTTTCTAATCTTCCCCTTTGAGATGTAACAAACTACCTTTATACCACCTTTCCAAAAAGGGTATATGTTCTCTACTCCATCATGAATTACTTTCCTATCAAATTTACACAATCTCCCCAACAACAAATGGCATGCATCCATTGGAATAACATCACACCATATTTCATCATTATATGTTTTTGGTATAGAAAACATTATTAAGCATATTTTATCTACTGTAATGTCATTCCCTTTCTTAAATCATGAAATCTGATAAGGATCATAATTCTTTTGACATTGCTAATTTAGTTTGTCTATTATATCTTTAGAAACCATATTTTCACAAGTACCTCCATCTATAATTACTTAACATACCTTTCCACCTGAAGGACATCTTGTTTTAAAAATGTTTGATTACAACCGTGCATAACCACCTTCTTTATTCATCACTTATCCCTTCCTTGAAATGATCGTTATTCTTCTCATCATGACATTTTGACCAATATCTATGGGTGCAACTTTAGTATTTTGCTCTTCTATCTCAGCCTCAACTAGATTCACTTTTGGGTGATCCTCTTGCCTCCTTTCCTGATATTGATAGTGATAACCCTAAAATTTTATATTACCTTCTTATCCACATCTATAAAAACATAATACTGGTTCTAATTTAGAAACCATCCTCTAGCACCATCGTAACTATGTTCTTGTTGATATCCTCTTCTTCTATGTTATTATTCAAACCCTTGCCTAGGATTTGCCTCTTTTTAAATGAAGAGACATTCTTCTAAAATTCTATCTATTTTTTTTCTTCTACCTTTAAAGCTAAATGATAAGCCTCCTCCATGCTAAGTATTCTATGCATGCTTAATTCATCTTGAATAGTAAATTTAAAACCATTTACGTACCTTAAATCTATCTACTATTTTTTTCTTCATGCCCTACTCATATGGAAAGATTATAAAACTCATATGTATACTATTGTTTACTGTGATCCATTTGCCTCAAATTATAGAATCTTCTATATAGGGTTTGTGTATAATCCATAGGAATAAATTTTTTCCTCTGCTTATTTTCCACCTTTTTCCATGAATTAATCTTATATTTTCCTTTTCTCTGTCTCTCTTTCCACAAATGATCCCACCAAATAATTACATGACCTTTTAATTTCATGCTTTCAAAATTTACCTACTTGTTTTCTCTCATATTCTTCAACTCAAATAACTTCTCCATGATATTCATCTAATCTATCAACTCCTTTGCTTTTAAACTACCTCCATAGTCCAAAATATCAACCTTAATTCAATCATTTCTTTCTTCTAATGCTTGAACCATCCTATCTTCCATCGATGGTGGTTGAACTTACTATTCTTCTTCTTACTAAATTTATTCATCATAATTTGTGTCTTCCTTGGCTTCTTCATCACATTGTCTTCTTCTCTAATTGGTAATAACCCATATTAATTATTTCATTTTCCTATGCATCTATTGTATATCTTGGTTCATATTCTCAACACCTCCTCATCCTCTCTCCATTCATTATTCCTCCAAGATTCAACCTTGCTCTAATATTAGATAATGAAATCTAAAACTATCAAGACACTAAAATTACCAATAAGGCCAAGATTTGAAATAATTAAAACCCAAACCATTCTTAAATAAGCCTAAACTTGAACTTGAATTTGATGTGAAATATTCAAAAAAGAAAATTAAAAAAATAGTAGCTACTATTTTTAATTAGTTCACCTACAAGCATGCAAAACTCTAAAAATCTCCAAAAAAACTCTAAACACTAAAATTAGTCTATTGGATTAATTACATCAAATTTCACATCTTCTCATAAAAATATACAATTTATAAACATAGAAAAATACCAATAAATTCAATAAACTAATATTTTGAAACCTTAAATGGTCTCATTTATCCTCCAATGTTTTTTAAAATAAAATACCTCTAAACAAAAATATCAGCCTAGGGAAGAAACTAACATTCTTAGATGGTCATTTTAGCATGTGGAATATCTCAAATAGATCTAGAGACCAAAATTTATGGCCTCCAAAAGTTGGCCAGTTTTTTATGCCTCAAAATCAAAGACAAAAATCCAAGGCCACTTATGACTGAAAATCCTTAATAAGGCACACAATGTAATGTATGTAAAAATCTAGATTAAACAAATCACACATATAAAAAAACATCTAATTTTAGATGGGAAATAAACCATACTCAAACAAATATTGGAATGATTTAATGGAAAAATTGGACAAGGTTGAACAAATAAATCAAAGTATCAAAACACAACTAAGAAAAATGATAAAAGGATAAGACAATAACCAAGAGATCATCTTAAAATAACTCAAAGATGAAGGGTATATTATAAATATGTAAAATATAAAACTAGCATATTACGACAATGTATGAAAGAGATGGATAGAATGAATTATATAAGACTATAAATGACTTACAAATAAACCGACCTATCAAGATTTGGGTGGAAGGGATGGAGGGGAAAGAGGGAATCAATAATACAAAAAAATGATCCTTACTAGAAATAAAATACTTGAATCAAGTTGGCAAGACTAAGAGTTTTTAACATCAATGACCCTAGACAAATTTCATTGCAAAAGCAAGATTGGGTTAACTATTGAAGTGTAAATATCATCCAATGAAGGCTAATATGCATAAAAAATAAAGGATTATACATTTATTAAAATGTGTTCCTCTCTCCTTATGATCAATTATAGAGTCATTAGCCTACTTCAAGGATTGGTTACTTTTATTTTAATATAGGTTGAAATATAATGTAAGAATATATAATGATAAAGAGAAATAAAAACTCATACCACATTCTACTACTATATCTTACCCCAAGGAACCTAGCATCTATCATGATGAGAGTTTTGGAGTTTAATGTTTCACTATAATTGGATATGTTCCAAGGAAATATCATTTATTTTGGGGTGATCCAACTTTTTAATTTTTATTTTCATTTTAACAATTCTTATTCTTATGATATGGCTTTAACTATTTTCTATTTTTCTATTTTCCTTGTCCATATAGATTTGTAAAATCCAAATATGGGTGCTAAAGATGACTATCATAAGAGTGTTTAAACTTAGTGAATAAGTAGAGTAATTAAATACCATGTTATCCAAATAATCTAAGACATGCACATTAGATAAGGTTTCCATCATAAAACCAATCTTGTTGAACACAAAAAGAAATGAAAAATAATGTTAGGACTTGTTCCAAAGTCTTAACATTAGATTAGATTTTTGGTAGGTAATAAATAATTATTGTAAATGGGGCATGCATTTTTTAGTAAAGACACCCTCATAAAATAAATTTACTTAGTTTATTTATTAGGTAGTTTTATGTTTTATATTTATTAATTAGAATTACCTTATGGGTTATTTTCCCATATTTAGTTGGTTATAGGATTAGTTATTTTACCGGTCATTGGTAAAAACTATATAAATCCATGTTTGCATTTTAAAAGTGTTAGTGGACTAAAGGAACCCTTATCTACTTGATTTTTTGAATCATTAATAAAATACTTGTGCACTAGCACTAAGCGGGGACAAGGTTCAACCTATTCTAGTTTAGGAGTTATTAGTGTTAACAGAGCATGGTTATTTTGGGAGCATGGTGAATTTGAAGGAGCAAGGTGAAAAATCAATTCACGTGATATCATTTGGCATGAAATAAGCTATGCCATATAGTATTGGTTTAAATATTTTGAAAAATTATTAAATTACTTAATTTTTGAAATATTATTTATATTTAAACCTGTATATTTTCTATATACAACAGTCTGGTCTTTTTTGATCATTCATACTCCATTGTCTTGTGTTCAAACCTCCTCATCTGGCATAAAAATGAATTTTTAGCATTTTATTGTTATTAAATTCATTGTTTTTTGGCCAAAACCAGATTTGTATGTTTATTTGAGAAAAATTTCTATAATATTTATTCATAGTTACCCTTATTGATTCACCTCATTCTTAGGCCTCTTAATAGCTAAAACACCTACCAATCTTGATCAAATGATATTAAAACCCTATTTTTGCATTCAAATTGTAAATCTGGAATTTTTTTGAACTTGTACGGCCTGTGGTACGGCCTTCCAATGCCCAGGTTTCATTTTCAACTCATTCTCTGGAAAAAAATACTTTAAAAATCTGCCATAACTCAGTTAAAATCTATTTTAGCATGCTTATATAGATTTGTACGACCTGTGAGAGAGAAAATAAGTGAAAAGAAAATCTCCAACAGTAGCCATGGCATCCTAGGCAAGCATGGTGTAGGTATAATACAAGAAATTATTTTTTTACTGTTTCTAATGTTTTGTTTCAAATATTTGCTATGGCTAGGTCCCACGGGAGAAGCTTGGAAGATAATGCTGTAAAAAGTGAAAAAGAATTTGAATTTATTTACTAACATTCACATGTTGTTTTTTTTTTAATTTTCCCTCATACACAAAAATCTAGTATAAGTAGAAATTTCTTGGTGTAATGTTCTGAAAATGCTCTTAGAGCAATTGGTTAAGTTTATTTTGTAAGAAGCTTGCAAAGGGGGAGGTCAAGGGTTCAAATACCTTATTTTTTGAGAAAGTTTTTTTTGCTTTAGAATATACTTTTCTTAAAAAGGAATATTCTCTTTTAAATCAAAATATTGTAGAACACATACTTATTGTATTGTGTTATTTAATTTTTTGAAAAAGGGGCAGAATTCAATCATATTTCTTTTGCATTATTGTGATGAGATAAGGGTGTAATTGGTGGAATAAGGTTGTAATTTGGTGAAATAAGGGTGTAATCATTAATTTTTGGTGAGGTTAAGTGCAAAAGCCATCAAAAATACATGTTTTTTTTTTTATACACTCTACGCGGAGGTTAAGTGCAAAACCCCATAGAAGAAGTGTCTTATGCAGTGAGTGTAATATTTGTTTCATTTCATTTGAATTTTGTCGCACGTTTCTCTACTACACTTGTTTTCATTTCAAAATGCCAAAAATTCAAAATTTACTTTTAGATGGTGATATATTAACAATTTCTAATTATTCAGATTGGAAATGATTGATGGAGGCTTCACTAGTTTTTAATGAGTTATGGGATATTGTTAAGAATGAAAATCCCACATTGCCAACAGAGCAGGCTAATTTAGATATATTCAATTTAAATTATTATAAGGCCTTATCTCTCATTAAATTTTGTTGTAGTCGTGATACTTATGTTTATATTGAAAATTCTCCTCATAGTTACACTGCATGGAAAACATTGTCAGATTTGTATGATAAGAAACCTGAGCATAAGAAGATAGATATTCTTATGAATTTTTTTACTTTTTCATTAGATGAAGATGGGGATATGGGATAATATATGTCTAAGTTGAAAAATATCACTACTGAGTACATGAAGGCTGGTTTTGGAAAACTAGATGATGACCTCATAGTTACTTCTGCTTTGAAAGGACTACCAGGGTCCTATAGAAATTTTGTTGAAATGTTGCATGTCTTTGACAAGATCACAGGCATCACCTTTGATATGTTGGTTGAGTTGCTCATCCAACATGACCTCTCTCTACCCAAGAAATCCAAGAAAATTGAATAAGCCCATGTTTTAGAGTCAAAGCCTAGTTTTTCTTCATTTGGGCATCAAAACAATAGAGGAAACAGTTATAGAGGGGGTCAAGGTTACAGAGGAGGCAGATATCAAAATAGAGGTAGGGGTTATTCAAATAATCAACAATCTAATCAATCACATTCACATGAAACAAGTGATCGAGGACATGGTCACAACTCATATAGGGCTAGAGGTTGAGGTAGATTAGACATTCAATGTCATAGATGTGGAAAATTTGGTCACATTGCCTCATAATGTAGGATTCCTATTGATAAAATTTAGAGACCACAGAAAGAGACTAAGACTAACTCTGCTCTATATGTCGATCATGACTATGATGAATCTAGTAATGTTGCCCATGAATCTGCATTCACTACTGTGGGGCACATTGATTATATTGAATATGAGGCTAGAGATGAGCTCATAGATGTATGGGTTTTAGACATAGGAGCAACCAAACACATGACATTTAGGAGAAATTTATGTTGGTCTTATAAGGAAGCTTCTCTCTCTCCAATTTCCTTAGCAGATAAGTCTATGCATACACCACTTGGACTTGGATCTATTTGGATTTTTCTTCTTAATGGGTCTATAAAATACTTGGAGGATGTTTGGTATGTTCCCACAATGAAGAAACACTTACTTTCTTTGGTAACTATTCGAAAGAAGGGTTATAAAATTGTACTTCAAGATGGGCTCATTTACATCTATTCAGTGAAGGATGATTATAAAACAATGTATACATGATATGAAGATGGAAACTTGGTTAGATTGCAGTGTAAGGTGCTTCTTCCTAATATAGAACTTGGTTATGTCATCTCCGCTATGGACATTTGAATATCCACTCTTTAGTGGATTTGTAGAGATATGGTATGGTGAATGGGTTTCCCACTTTTCCCAAAGATATTATTCTTTGTGAGTCATGTTTATTGGGCAAACAAAATTGGGAAAATTTTCCTAAACAGACATCTTGAAGAGCAAACAGATGTTTACAATTAGTTCATAGTGATGTATGTGACATGAAAAAGTCATCCATTGGTGGGTGTAGATACTTTGTCTTGTTTATTAATGAATTTTCTAGGATGGCTTGGGTATTTTTTATGAGAAACAAATCTGAAGTTTGTGCTAAGTTTGTTGATTGGTTACACTTAGTCAAAAAAGAAACAGGTTCACATTTGGCCACTCTTCGTTCAGATAATGGAGCTGAGTATACCTCTAATGAATTTTTAGATTATTGTCAAGAACATGGTATTCATCGACAATATATTAATGCTTATACTCCATAACAAAATGGAGTATCTGAATGAATGAATAGAACTTTAGAGGGCATATCATGTGCCATGTTGCACTATAAACAACTTGATGATAATTTGGGCTGAAGCCCTAGGTACTGCAATGTATTTGAGAAACAAGTCCCCCACAGTTACACTTTTGGGACAAACTCCATATGAGGCATGGTATGGATTTAAACCCAAAGTTAATCACTTGAAAGTGTTTGGATGTGTTTGTTTTGCTTTGGTTCCTATTAAACACAAAACTAAGTTAGAACCACAAACTTGAAAATGCATCTTTCTTAGTTATTTTGAAGATAAAAAGGGGTTTTGTTTGCTTGCATAAGATTCAGGTAAATTCATAGTGAGTTGAGATGTAATATTTGATGAGTTTGGGACTATGAACACTACAGATATTGATTCTCAACTTGATAGATTAGAGAGGAAAAATACAAAAAGAGATAAGGGTTTGAATAATGGGGATAGCTCCTCGAAGTTATGGTATGAGACTAAAATTCCTTCACTTTCCTCTCCTTTATCTACAAGTTCATAGGTTGATGACATAAAAATTGTTGAAAATTATCTAAGTCCCCCTTTGAATGATGCACATGATGAGAATTTTTGAGTCCCTAATTTGAATAATTTTTCTAAATATCCAAAATGGGCTCAAAGTACTTTTTTTAACATAATAGCAGATGAAGTTGGTTTAACAGGGCCCAGGAATTCTCAAAAATAGGTAAACTATGCTATGGTTGTTACTACTTCTTTCACTGAGCCATCCACTTTTGAGGAGGCATCTACTAAACATGTTTGGCAACAGGGAATGAAATGTGAGTATGATTCCATAATAATAATACATGGGTTTTAGTTGATCCTCCTCCACATGTTAAACCCATCAGATGTAAATGGGTTTATAGGACTAAGTATAAATCAAATGGCTCCATTGATAAACATAAGGCACAACTTGTTAAAAAAGGATATGCACAACAAGAAGGTATTGTCTATGAGGAAACATTTGCACCAACTGCCAAATGGCACACTATTCATATGGTACTTGCCTTAGAAGAAAAAAATGGTTTCAAAGTACATCAATTGGATGTTAAAAGTGTTTTTTTAAATGGTAATTTACAGGAAGAAGTCTATATGAAACAACCTCAGGGTTTTGAACAAGTGGGTGCTGAACACAAAGTATGTAAATTGATAAAAGATTTGTATGGGCTCAAACAGGCACCCAGGGCTTGGTATGAGAAAATGGATTCATACTTGAAATATATTGGTTTTCATCACAGTGAATCTGATGATACTCTCTACTTTTGAGTGCAGGGTAAAAAAATGGAGATACTTGTTCTCTATGTCGATGACTTGTTTCTCACAGGTAATGATGAAAACCATAACAAGTCTATAAAGAAGGAATTAAAAGATGGGTTTGAGATGACAGATCTTGGACTTCTTCACTACTATCTAGGCATAGAGGTAACTCAGAAAGAGCATAGTATTTTCATTTCACAAACTAAGTATATTTCTGAGTTATTACAGAGGTTTGGCATGAGTGATTGCAAACCTACCCTCACTCCCAAGGAAAGTAATTTGAAATTGTCTAAGGATGATAGCAGTTCCTTTTTTGATGGCACCACATATAGACAATTGGTGGGAGGTTTGATATACTTGATGACTACCAGGCCCAATATTTCATTTTCAGTTCGAATTTTATCTAGGTTTATGCATGAGCCTAGAGAAATTCATTGGCATGTAGAAAAATGAGTACTTCATTACCTTCAAGGAATGAAAACATATGGCCTTGAATAGCACCACAACAAGAACTTCAAACTTGTTGGATATTGTGATGCAAATTTTGGCAAATATGTGCATGACAGAGTGTAAACCACATGATACACTGTGCATATGGGTTCAGCTGTCATTTCTTGGTGTTGTAAGAAGTAGGATACAGTGGCAAATTCATCAGTAGAATCAGAGTATATTGCAGCATGGGATGCTTCCAGAGAAATTGTTTACCTTCATCACATTCTTAAAGATCTTTAGGTTTCTCAGTTTACTCCTACACAATTATACATTGATAATTAGAGTGCAATCAAGATGTCCAAGAGTCCAGTGTTTCATGCGAGAACAAAACATATGGATGTCAAATATTATTATCTGTGAATGCTGATGGCAAAGAAAACTTTTGATCCAATATATTACCCAACTACTGATCAGACAGCTGATATCTTCACAAAAACCCTTGATAGAATCAAATTTAAAAAATTTAGTAAAATGCTTGGTATGTGTCCAAAGACCTGACTTTGGATCATAGGGGGGTTTGTTAGGACTTGTTCCAAAGTCTTAACGTTAGGTTAGATTTTTGGTAGGTAATAAATAATTATTGTAAATGGGGCATGCATCTTTTAGTAAAGACACCCCCATAAAATAAACTTACTTATTTTAATTATTAGGTAGTTTTAATGTTTTATATTTATTAATTAGAATTACCATGTGGGTTTTTTTCCTGTATTTAGTTGGTTATAGGATTAGTTGTTTTTACCGATCATTGGTAAAAACTATATAGATCCATGTTTGCATTGTAAAAGTGTTAACAGAGTAAAGGCACCCTTATGTACTTGATTTTTTGAATTATTGATAAAATACGTGTGCACTCACACTAAGCGGGGACAAGGTTCAACCTATTTTGGTTCAGGAGTTATCAAATAAGGAATAATGGGAATTATCCTAGAATGATTGGGTTACCTTAATCAAATAAAAAGTTGCAAAAGATAGTAAAATTATAAATAGGTATGAATCATGATCCTAATAAATGATAAAAATTTGAATGAGGATATGAATATAGATTGTTATAGTTTTACCATAATACAATATGGCTAATTCTATGTTAGTAAAAAGACTACTATCAACCATTACCTTATCTTTCTAAGAATACACCTAGATATGGTTGGAGGTCACGTTAGTTATTGAACCTTAATATAACAAAATTATGCTTATTAGCATATTGGTGATCAAAATAATAATAATTAGGGTGTTTCATCAACTAATAAAATATACTTTTCATTAATCATGTCTTGTTCATTAAATTACATGGAAAGTTTCTTAAAAGGAGAAGGTTGATAAATGGTTTCACTAGTATCAATTTCAATAGGTGGTTGACATTAAGAAGGTTTATTAGATAATTGAAATTATTTATATGGGGCTCATCAACATAGCTGATTTTTTTCATGAGGAACTATATATGATATGGTGATGTTGTCATTAATTATATTATGGGAATTTTACAAGGCATTTAATTGAGTTAATCTAGGCAATTCCATTATGATTTAGGGTTTGATCCATAATGATTTTTAGGTTTATTTAGGGTTGGATCCTTACTTTTAATTTCAACTAGGAAATTAGGTTGAAATTGAGACATAAGGAATTATTGCCATTTTTATTCATTCACAATATCTTCTAAAGTTGATGGAGATAATATCATAACTTTATATTGAATATGGGATTTAAGAATGGTAAAAAAAGTTTGAAAATGTATCATCACCCATGTTAATCTGATCTATATGTTGGATATTTTTATATGTTAATGAAATTATGGGAATATTTTTAAGGTAATTGATTGGTATTATTAAGTTGTTAAGGATATTTAAGTGGTTCATTATGTTATAATTCACTAACTAAAACGTTGACCAAATTATCTAGTTATGCGATGGAATGTTGATGAAATTTGGTTGTACCATTCTAATGCATCACCAACAAAGTTTTTGGATGGATGTTTCATTGTAGTATATGTGTTGGTTTAAACACATTTCATATAAATCATTAAAAAGGTTTTAAAATTCAAGGTATGATATTAAGTCCCATCTTATGTGATAGTTGTATAAATATGTCTCATGTCTATGGACCCAATGAATGGAGCCAAAGGCTTGTTTTAAATGATTTAAATAATCATTCTATTAATTGGAAGTTGAGGAATGATATTTACATTGGAATATATAAGTAGAGCGTGATATAATTATTATATAGATAAGATAAATTACAAAAATTACATTTATAAAGGTTGACATGAGCCCATTAGAGGAAGGAATAAATTGAAAAGGAAGAAGTAAAATATAATAAAATTACATTGAGGTGGATGGGGATGATTCATGACCTTAAGAGGGCCTAGAATATAAGCCAAAAATAGGATTATCTTAGATAACATATAGTGAAGGGGAGAATTATGACCTTGAATACTATCTTAAATGGTTGTAATACCATACAACCCACTTTTAAATAGGCATGTAGATATAAAATACATGGGAAGACTAATATAGGAGTATACCATTTGCATCATATACCTTTAATCACCCTATAATTAAATTGTGTTTAGTGAATAGGCTAAATTTATAAGATTATGGTCACATGGTGCAATTATGGGAATCTTATTGATGAACACACACACATTTACAAATTATTAAATAATGGGTGGCATATAAATTTTGGGATAATTGAATACAAGCTTATAGACATGAAATTAACTCATGCACATAGGTGAGGAAGAATAGGGAACCAAATATTGATGTGTAGAACTTGTAAAATAAAGAACAAGTTAGACCCTTAAGAGGCATAAAACAAGGATGGAAAAGGGGAGGAGTCAAGGATGAAATAATGGATCGAATTATGGAAAAACTAAAGTGAATGAGAAATGGAGTAAAATAATTTATTTATAAATCATTAAAACCAAGGAAACAACTAGATGACCAAAAAAACTTAAGGACTAACGCCTACATCCTTTATAGGCTATATTGTATGTAATGTGATGGTGAAGGAAAATGAGACACAAAATCATATATATGTCTTAAATACTATCAGATAAACTTGAATCAAGGTCCATAAAAGATATATGTACACTTCAAGTATCCATGTAGGTTCACGTCAATGCCTAAAAGTTAAAACCATCAACAATTTTTTTGTAGGAATAATATTCCATGTAAGAAATTACTATAAAATAAAGGATTAGATGGCCAAAGGAATGACTATAAAAGGATAACATCCTAGGTGAAAACATTGGTTAAATACAATGTTAGAGATAAAGAAAGGAAATTTGAGGCTCTAAGCCATGTGGCCTAATTGTATAGGGAGGTATCATGAATATTTTTATATAAAGGGATGTGTGCTCTATTATATAAGTTTAGTAGATCATGATATCAAGTGAATTGTGATTAATTAATGCATGTTTTTTACTTTTATCTATTTTTTGTCTTTAATGGATGTGTATTTGAAGGTGTCCCTTAATTGGAAATGTCAATCATAGTTGTATTAGGAAGACTATACAAAAATATACTACAATGACAACAAAAATATACCAATTGACTCAAAAACATAAGGGAATGAGTGTATGGGTATATATATGTATAAATTTGGGTGGACTCATTACCACCTCAATCTAATAGTTTGTTTCAAGTGGCACTTTGTAAGATAATTTTTAGGTTGAAAACCTCAAATAAAAATAATAAGACTTAGCTATATTTAGTTTGAGACTCTAAAAATTTGAAATCTTCTTAAACAAGACTCCAATATTATATTTCAAATACCATACTCAATATTACATCTATAAAATAAGATTCCATTCTCAAAATATTCCTTTTACTACATAGGATTAAAAATATGAAAATAAACAATGAAGATCATTATGTCATCTATTTTTGGAATGAAATAAAACTACCATATATGTGGCTCCACTGTGTGTGTGTGTGTGTGTGTGTGTGTGTGTGTGTGTGTGTGTGTGTGTGTGTGTGTGTGTGTGTGTGTGTGTGTGTGTGTGTGTGTGTGTGTGTGTGTGTGTGTGTGTGTGTGTGTGTGTGTGTGTGTGTGTGTGTGTGTGTGTGTGTGTGTGTGTGTGTGTGTGTGTGTAGATACATGCATACATACATAAATTCATATATATAATTTAACTTGAAGGGAATGGTATTGTCCATGCTAATACATATACAAAGATGATAGGTGACATAAATTTTTATCATGTATATCAATACAAACAAATGACAAAGACATGATGCATAACTGTATCCATAAGGTTGATACAATTTAGGAATATATACGTATGAAAAATACATTATCAACATTGGATTAGTAATATATTACTCCATTTACTCCATTTAATTTTTAAATATATTATCCCTACACATTTATACTTAACTTACATAGGTGTGATAAATAAGTTAAGAGGTTGAGAGAGTGCATTCCACCTAGAGTTCAAGTGAGTTCCATTGTGAGTCCTTATATGAGTTCCATAGTGAGTTACACTCAGTTACACCATGAGTTATCCTATGATTTCAATCCCCCTACTCCTTATATATATTCATCTTCAACAAGCTATTGTAATAGAGTAGATTATGTCTAAGCAAGGCAATTTAATACATCATGCAATTATTTTCACATTTTCTTACATATTATTTTATACAATTGGGGTCATTATTGAAGAATTCTTATGTCATCACACTAATAGATGATCTCCTATTAGATAATTATGACATGGCTTTAGAGCTCTAGGTTCTATCAATGAGAATTATTTTATTTGATTTCTATTTCTTATTCTTTTGATTTAATTAAGAATAATTTGCATATAATTCATATTAGCATTTGTATGCTTTTACATTGGCTATTTTAAGGGTTTGTTGCATATATTATTGATAGGATTAGAGGAAGGCCTTGTTTTTCCTTCACTGGTCTAGTTTTTTTTATAAAAATCTAATATTTTTAACCTATTTGGCTTGCACATGACCTAGTTTCTCTATTATTCAGCTTGAAAGGTGGTGCATACAAGACACACAGCCTCCATTTTCACTTTAATACAACTATGCTAGTCCTTGTGACTTCATATACCTAGATTTGGGTAGATGGCAAGGGTTTTATATATGATATTAGGATTGAATAAATTTTAATGATCATGGATCTTATTTAGTGGAAAGGAAAAGTACCTATGCAATCATGTAAAGTATTTATTACATATATATAAGGAGGTGAAATGGAGGCAAATAAGGAAACATTTAGACTCAAAATTGAGCTTGGTTCTCCAATTTTTTTCACCTTAGTTCCCCATATTAATTACGCACCTCATATGACCTTCAAAAATCCTCTCAAAACCTATGTGTAGGATCTAGAAATGGTTCTTTGATATGTAAGTCTTCATCTATATCTTGGCATTACACAACCCTGTTCAAAGCTACATGTTCATTTAAGATTCTATAGGATATTTTAACCATTATAGACCCAATTTGATCCCATATATATTATTCTATAGGCTATTTTAAGGATTTTGATCTGTATAATATTGGTTTCAATGCCTACATGAGCCCTCTAAGTATATGGCATAGTTGTTCTACCTATCTATTGGTGTCACATGATCTAAAAACCCTACACACAACCCACTCTTGGAGATTGTTGAACTACTAGAGAATTATGGCACATTGTTAATAGGACCTACAACTCCTCTTATAAAAATTCCCTCCCATCATGGTGTCCAAATTTTTACTTTTACAATCCTCTATGTGTGTGAAAAGTGGCAGCACTTTTATTTTTACTTGAGTGAAAGATAAACCTAATTTATGCCCTAGAAGATTAAATATAAAATCATTTTTTAATATGATTTACAATAGATTTTTTTTTTAATTATTTAATTAAACACCTTTAGGTATGCTCTTTTCATTAAAGTACATGTATGGGTATATTGGAAGGGTATCTTTTACTTTTGTTGACTTGAAGAGGTCAGTGATTTCATTCTAGTATAAAATAATTGATGAAAGGATACCTTACCCTTTATTTGGTTGACCTTTTTAAACATTTAAATGTAATTTCATTAAATAGGTCATTAATGATTGGAAATGATATTAACCATAAATTTTAATTGGTAACTCATATTTGAGTGCCACCTTTTTCAAAAGTGCTTCATTTTTCATACATGTTCCATTGGTCCTTTTTTATTTAAATTCAATAGAGTTACAAATTGCCATATTCAAAGGGGTTACATATGCTATGGGCCCAACTAATTTTTGCATTATACTTCATACACCAAATGTTCAAACATGGATGTATTTTTAGTTGTTTAACATCCTCGTTCTGAACATGCATTATCATTCATCACTCTAACACTAATTTTTCAATCGGATGCTTTCTCAATTATGCTTGACATCCCGTTCATGATCATGATTTAGGGGCTCGTTATATTTTTTACCATGCCATCTTTAACTTATTTCATGTCTTATCAGAGTCATGATTATTTATTTTAAGGGATCAAGAGGAGGAACGTTGATTCTATTCCAATGGTTCTTCTTGGGAAGACCATTTATGCTTCCTAGTATGTGTACATACAACATTCACTCAAATATCAGGACCTTGTTCCCTTCTCATATTGACATATTCCTATCCCTATTGACCCAGGTCAAACTAATGACTAGGTTATCTTTTGTGATTGTGTTTATGATCACTTATTGATACACATTTCATGGGATCTACACTACCATATGGAGCACACAGAGTGCTCCTTCATTGTTTAGATCACTCTTCAAAGTCTTTTCGAGGATACTACTATTATTTGTGTTATACCTCCTCCTCTTCCTATTATTTATTTTAAAAATATTGTACTCTCTATGGTCCTATTTTTATTTCTTGTGATGATACATTTATGTTAGATAGTGGTATTCATTTTGTGGTTCCCCCCACAAGATGGGATTCTGCCATACCTTAGCTATCTTATTGTAGTTTCTAAATATGTTCCTCTATATATTTTTTTCTCTTTTAGAGCCTTAAAAAATTTACATTTCATATGAATTTAATGATTCTAGTTATATTATACACATTGAGAGTATCAATGACTCATATGTTCCTTTAGAGATTCATCTTGCATATTTGAGTTCTTCATTAGTAGAGCAGTCTAAAGTTTTGATAGTTATTGAACCATTCACTCCTCTTCCCATGGACATTCCTTTAGTGAATTTTCCATACCACTCTTCATATTTATATGTAATGAGATTACTTATAAACCCTCGTTCCCCCCCCCCCTCCCCCGCCTTCATTATATGCTTCTTTTTTACCATATTGTATAGTAAGGATTTTAATTATTGATTAGAATTTATAATACTTGAGCACTATTAGGGAGACTTTTAATTGTTTTTTTGAGATCTACGTCATGATTCCTATCTTCATTCCACTTGATTGGGAATTTAAAAGTTTGAGAGTTTGGGGTTTATTTCTTTCGAAAGGAAGAGACATCATTTATTGTAGAGGGACCTATAACATTCTCCATATGACATTTTACACCTTCTCTCTCTTCTATGTAGAGGCACACATCCTTCATATTTGTTTAGGATATTGGGATCATCACTATGTACTTGGGTACCTCATTAGGACTCATTTTTGGGACCCAATTTTCTAGCCCACCTAAGCTATGCTTAATGGGGTGTTGGACTAGAGATTTCTAGTCCTACCTTCTCTTCTTTGTCTCTCTTTTGGGGGTGGATATTTTCCCATTGGGTTTTCTCCTTTTACTTTAATTTTTAAGAGTTACATTATATGTGGGTACCTCAGAAAGCCTTATTGTTGGGATCCATTATTTTGTTTTTCCCACCTAAGCTACACTTAAGGGGAGGCACAGGGTGTTGTTGAAGCATATTTATTATTCCATTTAATTATTAAATGGATTATCCGTACACATTACCTTAAAAATAATTAGGTGTGATAAATAGGTTAAGGTGTTGAGAGGGTGAGTTCCACATAGAGCTCCACTTGTAATTCAAATAATTACTACTATGAGTTATATTATATGTTCCACAGTGAGTTATACTTAGTTCTACCATGAGTAATACTATGAGTTCACTGCCCCTACTCCCTCAGTGTATTCCTCTTCAGCAGGCTATTATAATGGAGTAGACAATTGGTAAAAAAGGTAGTTTAACACATCAAACAATTATTTGTACTTCTTATTTCATATTTGTAAATATAAGAAGGGTCATTATTGTAGAATTATTGTGTGCTCACTCTACCAAAAGATAACCTATTTTATATTTGTGATAGTTAACATGATATTAAAGATGAAAATTTAAGCTCTAAACTCATTAAAATATGAAAATTGAAAATATGCTATCTATTAAAAGTAGTCATAATAACCATTCAAAGGTTAATATCTTAAATACACAGTCAAATTCAAATGTTATTCTAAATTATATTATGGTAAATCTACTCACGTATCAACATAAGGATATCTATATGTCACTTATGTCTTCCTCCATGGTATTAGTTGAGCCTCAAAATTATCATCATCATCAAGAACAAATCACTTTATAGATATGTTTCATAAATTATAAAAGTAAAATTTGATTCTTTGATAGTTCATGATAATGTAAACATATTTAAAATAAATAAATACTAACTAATGCATTTCACTCAACAAAAATATTTCTATAATTTGTGAGCAATACATTATAAACATGGGTTGTAATGCTAATCCTATTGTATTTGAAATGCATGTATCATGCAAAGAACTATATGAGTTTAGTTTAATCCCATAGCAAATATAATTATCTTTGATACAAATGTCATGGTCATGGAAACATCCATATTATCAATCCCAGTTAAATATTATTACTATAAATAACATAAATATAGCATGGTGTAAATCATTATTTTGAAAGGTACAATGGTATTTTAAATATTGAGTATAAACTAATACTTTATTACATTTGTGTATACCATATAACATATAATAGTTATAAATTTGTAATTGAAAATTCAACATTTAGTTGAATTATTTTTTTAATTAAAAATGTAAATAATACCAATATGATATATTTGAGGTAAAAAAATCAAGTATACAAAACTAATAGTTGTTAGATTTCTAATCTATACTCTTTAGAGTATACTCCACAAATATTAAAGGTAATAAATTATGGATTAAGTGATGAAGTAATCATTGGATTAGTTACATAGAAGTCAAAAAATAATTGATGAAACATTTTAATATTTTTTTAATAATTTGTTAGAAACATTATAGAAAATATTTACTTGGGTGGCCAAATTTGATTAGAAAAAGGAAAATTTAGGGAGACATGCTTGTTACAGAAATATATTTATTATTATTAGTATAAGTCCTACATGATGAAAAACTATTATTATAGTCAATAACATTTATGCAAGCAATTATTTTTATTTTAAAGTATTTATTTAAGAATATAAAATAGGCAAGGTTCACTTACATTATCTAGCTAAAATTAAAAGCATACAAAGAACATCCAACTGCCAAGTACTTTTATGTTTATGTTTTGGATACATTGGTTTAGGTATGGATATCAATTTTTACATGGATATATTTTTTTTAAAGTAGATTTGACATAGATAAAAAAACTCAAATAATTTTTGTATTAGACTTGGAAACATCAACAAATAAATTTATAAAATAAACCCAACTTGATTCCTTGGCAACACAATGTAGAGGGTCAATTATTTGCATCCAGTAGAATTTTTTCAAGGGAATATACAAGATAAATAACATATGACATAAATTTACATAAAATTAATATTTTTTTTGCTATTTGTAAACATTAAATTAGAACATAGCTAAATGAACAAGAAATGGATATTTATATTTTTGGTCTAATAAGAATAAGCAATGGCCACATTTAAACCTGATCATAAAGGTACAACATAATGAATACATTATTTTTGATTTTGTGTTACCTTGATTGAAGTATCACATTACAATTCAAAATGAATATGATGATACAACATAGTTTTGCTGTAGTATTTGGTACCTTAAATTGCATTATGATTGTTACAATAGTAAAAATGAAAGGAAGTTACAACATATTCTTAACATAATGTTTGGTTACCTTGAATGCAGTATGGATTTAAAATGAAAAATTGGTTATGCTAATACAATAAAATATGACATTGTTACAAAGTTTTATCATATTATTTTCATACCCTAAATGCATAACATGTTATAACACATAAACTAAATTTAATATTAAAAAATATAGTATAGTAATGATATCATTTATACAAAATAAACATTTTATATGAAGTAAAAATTAAGGGCATATAATGGAAAGTTATTTGCTTATATTTAAAAATTTAAAAGAATAAATTCATTTTAAAAATATTTATATAAAATCAATTTACATGTAATGAATAATTTCCATCGAATTACAATTCAAAAAAAACACACAAAGTTTTTCACAAAATAAGTGTTTGACAAATTATAAAAATAAGTTTAGAACTTAACAATATTCATAGTCAAAATCAATAAAAATATATATATGATTTATATTAGAAAATAGCAATTAAATGTGTATAAAGTGATTAAGAAAATGTTAAATTTATTGGAATGTAAAAAATAGAAGTCTGTAAAGTATTTTTAAAAATTGTCTGAAAGAATAAATACGTTAAGTGCCATAAATATACTTGATTAATATTTAAAAATCAAATATTACATGATAAACCTAAAAAAAATTATATAAAATTCATAATTTATATTTAATCTTATAAATATTAACCATGCAATGTGTTTACGTCTTCACAAAATAACTCTTACCCTTCCAAAATTGAATAAAAGCATTTTCATAATGAAAAACAATAATTATATGAAACATCATTCCTAATAACATTGACAAAATATATTAATAATAAACATATTAGCATTGTATGACATACGTTAAAAATATTTGGCAAAATTCTTATAGGTACAATGTGCAAATTGTTTATCAAAAGTTTTATATGAGAAATGTGCAAAGTGTTTGAAAAAAAATTGAATTCAAAATAAACATAAACCATAAAAAATCCAACTTTAAAGGAGAGTTAACCTTATAAACCTTTACCATTTCTCAAACCATTTTCAATAATAAAATTAATAACAACAACAACAACACTAATAAACATATTATGTAATCCCATGTCAAAGTAAAATCAATCATAAAAATACACCTCTGTAAGATGCATTAATAACTATAACCTACCGATTCTATTAGTTTTTCAAGGCACACATGTACAAGATCTCACTTAAGATTTAAAACCCTCTTGTTTCTCAAATTGTTGGACAAAATTAAGTTCCCCACCTTAATCATTTTAGTTTTTAATTTTCTCTACCAAAAAATCCAACCCTGATACATAACAATATCAGTGAACCCATTCTTCCTCTAATTAATTAATGTGATTATTACCAAATCCCTAAATTCTTAAACATAAAATATACACACACACAACTAAATAAAAATCATTAAATATTAAATTCAAGTATTTTATAAACGATTAAAAATTAAACAAAAAAGTTAAAAAAGTAACAACTATCATTTTCATGAATACTCTCTTTGAGGTACCAATTCTTTTATTAGATTTATAAAAAGAATTATGATTTCCTCTTTGATGATATTATAAGAATTATTTTATCTTATTGAGACTTATAACTATGATTAAATAAAAACATGTTTAATAGTATATAAAACAAAGCTAAAAAAATAATTGTTATTCATAGACAAGGAGAAGAACAATATCAATTTCATGGTCATCTACAAAGGATAAAGGTAATCATCACACCTATAATAATTGAACTAAGTATATGATTAAAATGTGTTTACAACTACCAAAAAAGGAGATCATTATTAAAAATTATAAATATTACTTTCTAAATTAGTTTTTTAAAACTATACAAAGGCTAAAGTTGTAGCTATTAAACAAGGTCTCTCTTCTTCCTAAATATATCATTAGCAAGCACTTAGTTTCTTCAAATTATAATTTACAAGTAAGGAACTTAGGTTAAATTATGAATATAATATACTTTATTTATAGATAATAAATAAAAATTTATCAAAGTATAAAATGGTAGAAATAAATAGATTAACTCTTAACTTAGGAGGGTCAAGGAACTATACAAAGCACTAATGCATATATCAATCTTCTAGATGCCATAACTTTTGATTTATAACTATATTTAAGATATAATTTATGCAAAAACAAATGTTTCTAAACTTTTATTTCAACTATAACCTACTACACAGGTGACTAAATTTTTTAGAAATTTTTGGAGGCCATATGCTACCATGTAAGCATTTGAAACTACACTTTTATTTTTTGGGGGGTTTTTCATCTTTTGTAAATAGTATATCTTTGTAACTGAGTATGAATGTGAATTGAATTTATTACATTATTTTAATTTTATTTTTTATAGTATATGTATAATTTTATGCTCATTAGAGCTTGCATGTAATTTTAATAAAGATAACAACTAGAAAAATCTTAAAAGATGAAAACAACTATAAATAGTTATTTTCTAAAAATTGCATAGATCCATTAGTTTTAGGTAATTTTTATTTCATTTTTTTTTTTCTAATTATGCATGTCAACTCCAATTTTTAGTTAAGCTTTATGTAAATACTCTTTTGTAATATTTTATTCATTCAATGAGAATTGGAAGAGAAGTTTTCTTTCATACAATTTCTAAATTTTATGTCTATTGATTGTTTACTTAGCTAGTGTGCATTTTATTTATTTGGTATCAGTGTAAATTCTAATCTTTGAGGTAATAAATAAATGTGAATTTTATTCATTTTTTAAAATTAAATTTATGAAGAGTATTTTATGATTGAATAATATGTGTAAATATGGTGAGAGGTTGAGAATGAATTACATAGATGAGTATTATATGATTTTATGCAAGAGTTGTAAAGGAAAGTGGATTAGTTAATCTAAATTATCACAAATAAAAATATGAAGGAAAGAAAAAGATGAAAAATAAGAAGAAATGGATCATGAAGATTAAATTAGGAAGAAGAGTAATCAGAATAACCTCTAATAATGGAAGAGAGGATGGTTAGGGCTTTATAAGGAATGAATGAAGGAATCAAGGTTGAAGTGCCAAATTATGGATGTAGTATAAAACCATAGGGATTTATATATTGGATGAAAAACATTGAAAAATATTATGAATGGAGAAATTTAAGAGAAGATAAGAAAGTAAATTTTGCATGCACAAAATTGAAGGGTCATGTAATGATTTCATGGGATCACCTGCAGAAAGGGAGAGAAAGAAAAGGTGAAGAGAAGATTAACATGTAGGCAAATATGGGGAAGAATTTGAGGGATAAATTTATTAATGTGGGTTACATAAAAAAATTATACAAAAGATTCCATAATTTAATACAAAAAAATTAATGTATACAAGAGTATAGAAATAAGTTTTAAAATCTTTCCATATGAGTGGACCTTGAAAAAACTCAAATAATAGGTGAATCAAAGGTATGTAAATGGTTTGATATTTTATAATAAATATGAATTGACCATGCATTTAATACTTTGTATCAAGGAGGATTACAAACTTTCTTTTAAGGGAAATGAAAAAAATGGATAATATTTTAGAAGATCAATTGGGTAAATAAAATTACACTGACCTCTAGTAAGGGAATGAGATGGGTTCAATAACATTATAGGTGGGTTTAATATCACTTTATTAAAATGATCATGTGGTGCAATAAAGTAAGAATATATTATAAAAGAGTTTCAATACCAAAAAAGAGGCAGAGTATTTCATAGAGGATGAGGTGATGGTAGTACTAGAGTTTGGTTTCCAAAACAACATAGGTCTTATGTTTGTTACAAATGTGGAGCAAAAGGACAAAAACATTTGAGTGTATACACTATCATGAACAATAAAGGAAGAAAGAGTACTGTCAAAGAGTAAATTTAGTTGATGTTAGGACAAAATAACAAAAATATAGAGGATATAGAAATACATATTGGATACAATCTTATAATGATGAGAAAAATGATTACTCTGAGGAATATGGTGATGCATGGCTATGAACAAATATTTTTTTAATAAGGTGTAGTTCAAGTGGTAATATATGTAAATTAATTATAGATGATGGTGTATAAAAAGGGAAAGTATGATCTACAATTCAATCCTATCTTGGAGAAGATATATCACATTATCCCATCTCCTTATTGGTATATTTAGACAATAGAGGTTATAACCACTATGGATCGATTAAACCTAAATAAGGGGTATTTTACAGCATAATATCACTATAGAGGTTTACAAACCCTCTATGTGATTAATAACACATAATAACCCTAGATATGTGTTATGGTTTCAAACAAGGAAAAGTAATTCTAATCTAGTGTTCACCGAAGATTCTAGCTCAAATGGGGAATAATAAACATAAACTTAAACATGTAAATAATAAATGTACTAAAGTAAATTTATAACTAATATTAATTCATAGAGAGAGAAATATATTCATAATGCAATATATGCTAATCTACCTACTAATAAAAGAGTAAGAAGAGTTAAGAATACTTACCTTGAAGAAAAAACTAATGAGATTCAATATCTCCCTTAGGAAATGGTGTTTTCTATTAAGTTGTTGTGGTTCATAAGGATAACAAAAATAAGTCAACTCTAGGAAACATAACTTTTCCTATGCATCCAAAAAAAAATTCACATAAGACAAGATTATTCTCTCAAATAGATGTATGAAACCGTAAGTAATGACTCCTCAAGTAAAATGGAGTATAAGTAGATGCATAAATGAATATATATATATATATATATATATATATATATATATATATATATATATACATATATATATATATATACATATATATATACATATATATATATATATATATATACATATATATATACATATATATATATACATATATATATATACATATATATATATACATATATATATATATACATATATATATATACATATATACATATATATATATATATACATATATATACATATATATGTATACACATACATATATATATATACATATACATATATATACATATATATATATATACATATATATATATATGTATATATATACATATATATATATGTATATATATACATATATATACATATACATATACATATACATATATATACATATACATATATATATACATATATATATACATAGATATATATATATACATATATATACATATATATACATATATACATATACATATATATATATACATATATATATATACATATATATATACATATATATACATACATATATATATACACATAT
>JARHVA010003309.1:1577500-1630000 GCA_037957365.1 Torreya grandis | reverse complement strand
AATCCTAATGTATTTTTAATGAATATCATGCACAAAACTACATGAATTCCGTTTAATCCCAATTGAAATATCATTATCTTTGATACAAATATCATGGGCATGGAAACTTCCATATTAGAAATAAAAATTTAATATTATTTCTAGAAATTACATAGATATATCATGTTGTAGACCATATGTTTGAAAGGGACAATGGTATTTAGCATATTGAGTATAAACTAATCCTTTTTGGCATTTATGAATATCATAGAACTAGTGACAATTACAAAGTTGCACATGAAAATTCAACATTTAGTTGAATTATTTTTATTAATTAAGATTTTAAATAATACAAAAATGAAATATTTGAGGTAAAATTATCAAATATAACAAAATAATAGTGTTGGATTTGTGACCTATGTAATTTAGAGTATACTACACACATATTAAATATAATAAATTATGGCTTAAGTGATGAAGTGATCATTAGATTGGTTGTGTAGAAGTCAAAAATCATTGATGAAACATTTGAATAAATTTTTAATAATGCCTTTAAAAAAATGTATAAAATCTCTACTTGGGTGGTTAAATTTGCATAGAATAAGGAAAATTTAGGGATAGATGCTTGTTATCTAAAATATATTTAGTATTATGAGTATAATTCCTACATGATAAAAATACTAAATTTTTAGTACTCAAAGACATTTATGCAAGTAATTATTTATATATCAAAGTATTTTTTTTAGTCATATGAACTAGACAAGGCTCATTCACATTATCTAAATAGAATTAAATGCATAAAAAATGTCTAATTACCAAGTACTTGTATGTTGTGTTTTGGATAGAATGTTTTAGCCATGGATATAATTTTTTACATGGATATTTTCCCCTAAAAGTAGATTTCACGTAGGCAAAAAGAGATCCACTAATGTTTCTAGTAGACTTGGCAATATCTACGAATAAGTTTCTAAAAGAAACTCTCCTTTATTCTTTGTAAATAAGCTAAAGACGGACAACTATCTTAACCAAATAGATATTTTCAAAGGAATATATGAGATGAATAACATATTACATAATTTTTCATAAAATTATTAAATTTTTTTTGTTTATAAACATTCAATTATAACATATGAAAATGAACAAGAAATAGGTATTTATATTTTTGGTTTAAGAAGAATAACGTTTGACCATAGTTAAACTTGATAACAAAGATATGACACAATGAAAACATTATTCCATACTTTGGCTTACCTTTATTTCAATATCACATTAAAATAAATAATGAATATGATTCTATAACATAGTTTAAATGTAGATTTTGGTTACCGTAAACTGCGTTATGATGGTTGCATTACCAAAAATGAAAGAAAGTCACAACATAGTTTTATCATAATTTTTGGTTGCCTTTAATGCAATTTGAATTTTTTCAAAAATATATGATTATGTTAATATAATATAGTATGAAAATAAAACATATTTTTATCATATTCTTTTGTTACCCAAAATACATAACATGTTGCAACACATAAACTAAATGTAACATTACAAAATACTGCAAAGTAATGATATCATGTACACAATATAAATAGTTTGTAAAGATCAAAAATTATGAAAATATAATGGAAATTTATGCCCTTTTATTTATAAATTTAAAAAAAAAAAAAAAACATTCATTGGAAAAATATTTATAGAAAAATATTTTACATGTAAAGATTATTTTCCATCAAATTGCAGAGCAAAAAAACAAATGTGCAAAGTTTTTCACAAAATGTATGAATAAGAAATGTCCAAGTGTTTGAAAATTTATAAAAATAAGCTTGGAACATAATAATATTTAAATTGAATATAATTTTTAAAAATGTGTGAATGAAATTGGAACATAACAATGAAAAGTGTACAAAGTGATTGAGAAAATATTGAATTGATTGGAATGTAAAAAATAGAAGTTTGCAAAGTGTTTTAAAAAAATGTATGAAATAATAAACATGTAATCTATTAGAAAATATCATATTAATATTTTAAAATAACATATTAAATGATAAACGTACAATTTGTTTGACAAAATGCCTAAGTGATATTGAAACTTAATAATAATAATAACCATGCAATATATTTAAATCTTAGTAAAAACAGCTCGTAGCTTTCCAAATACTTTTCCATATAAAGAATAAAATCATTTCCATAATGAAAAATAATAATTCTATGAAATATCATTCCTAATCACATTGAAAAAATGTGGTAATGATAAACATATAAGTATTGAATGAGAAATGTTTAAAATATTTGTCAAAATTACTCCATGTTAAACATGCAAAATATTCAACATAAAAATAATAGGAGAAATATGTGAAGTATTAAAAAAAAAATCTTTGAATTAAAAACAAACATAACCCCAAAATATCCTAACTTAAAAGGAGCTTGAACCTTCTAAAGCCTTACCCATTTTATAAATATTTCTATCACAAAAAGTAATAACAACAACAATAATAATAAAAATATTTTGTAATCTTGTGTCAAAATAAAATCAATAAAAAATTTCCTCTTTAAGATGAATTAAAAATGATAACTTACCCATTATACAAAGTTTTCAATGGACACATGTATCATAGCTAGCTTAGAATTCACCACCCTCTTATTTCTCATGTTTTTAAACTAAATTAAGTGCATCACCTCAATCATTTTGGTGTGAAATTTTATTTACTTAAAAATCCAACCTTGATACCTAAAAATATGGACAAACCCAATTATTCATTCAATGAATTCATGTGCTTATCCTCAAATCCTAAATTCCTTAAACATAGAAACTACACAAACACAACTAGATAAGTAGCATTCAATAATGAATTCAAGCATTGTAGATATCATTAAAAACTACCAACAAAGCTAGAAAATTAAAAAAAAAAATCAGTTTCATGAATAATCTCTTTAACATACCATTTTTTTTAATAGTTTCATAAAAAAATTATGATTTATTCTTTGACAAGATTTGAAAAGCAGTTTAATCTTACTAAAATTGATTACTATGATGAAAAAAAATATGTTAAATAATATATGAAAACAAATATAAAAAATTATTGTTATTCATAGACAAGGATAAGAAGAATACCAATTACATGATCATCTATAAAGGATTAAGTCAATCATCACACAAATAACAATTAAACTAAGTCTATGATCAAACTGACTATCCACCTACCAAAAAAGGAGATCACTAGTGAAAATTACGAATGGAAATTTATAAATCAGTTTTTTAAAACTATAATAATATATTCTGACAATCTGGTTGAGGCTCTAACTATTAAACGAGGTCTCTCTTCTTCATAAATCTATCATTAACAATCACTTATTTTTTTTTAAATTTTATTTTACAAATAATGAACTTTGGTGAAATTATATGTCTATTATACTTTATTTAGAGATATTAGAACAAAATTATCAACAATGATAAAATGGTAGCAATAAAGATATTAAATCCTAACCTGAGAGTGTCAAGGAACTATGCACAACACTAATGTGTAGACCAAACTTCTGGAGGCCATAATTTTTGATTCATAACTATATTTAAGATCTCATTTTCACCAAAACAAATGTTTCTATAAATTTATTTCAATAATAACTTAATATACTAGTTAGGGACATTTTTAGAACTTTTTGGAAGCCATATGTTACCATGTAAGGGTATGAAACTACACATTAATATTTTTTCAAAATTTTCCAATTTTGGAAACAATTTATTTTTTGTAACCGAACATGAACATGAGTTTAATTTAGTACATTACGTTTTATTATGTAATTATAGTATATGTGTATAACTTTAGGACCATCTAATCTTACATCCAAAAGTTACTAAAAATTGCAGCTGGAAAATTATTAAAAGACAAAAGGTACAAAAAATAGTAACTTTCTAGAAATTGCATAGTTCATTTAGATTTAAGTATTTTCTGATTTATTTAAGTATTTTAATTATTCTTGTTAACTCCAATTTTGATTTTTGATATTTATTTAAATAATCTTATGTAATATTTTATTCATTCAATAAGAATCAGTAGATAAGTTTGATTTCATAAAATTTCTATGTTCTATGCCTATTGATATGTTACTTATAGCTAGTATGTGTTTTCTAGATTTGGTATTAGAGTAAATTAAAATATTTGAGGTTATATATCTGTTAATTTATATTAGGTTTTGAGAATTCTATTTATGAAGATTATTTTATGATTTAATAAAAAGTGTAAATATGGTGAAAGGATGAGAATGAATTGCTTAGATGAATAGTACCATGTAAGAGTTATAGAGATAAGTGGAATAGTTAACCAAAATTATTTAAAATCAAAGATGAAAGGAAATGAAAAGATGAAATAGAAGAAGAAACAAATCATGGAGACAAAATTTAGTAAGAAGAAGAACAAGAACAACCACCATCAATGGAAGAGAGGATGGCTATGGATTTGTAAGTATTAAACAAAGGAATCAAAGAGTTGATAGATTATGTAGGTAGTCGAAAATCATAGGAGTTGATAGATTGGATGAAAAACGTAGATTTTTTTTTTTAATGTAAATATTTAAGATCAGATAATAAATTAATGTTTGCATGAACAAAATTGAAGGATCATTCAATGATATGGTGGGATCACATACATAAAGGGAGAAAGAGAAAAGGTAAATAGAAGATTAACACATGGAGTAAGATGGAGAAGAGATTAAGGGAGAAATTTATTCCTATGTATTTTGAATAAAATTTGTAAATAATATTCCATAATTTAATTCAAAAGGATCACAATATAAAAGAGTATACAAATGAGTTTCACAAGGTTTTCATATGAGTGGATCCTAGCAAAATCGAATAATATATGACTAAAAGGTATGTGAAAGGTTTGAAATTTAATAATCAAGATGAGTTTATCATGTATATAATATTTTTCATGTAGGCATATCATCAATTAGCTATTAAGGAAAAAGAGAAATAAAATAGATAGAATTTCAAAACATCAATGGGGCAAAGAAAATGATAATCACCTCTAGTAAGGGGATGAGGTGGGTTCAATAACACTAGAGGTAGGTCTAATATCAATATAGGAGAATCATAATGTGGTGAAAAAAAATTAATAAGATAATAAATAAGAGTTTAAATACGAGCAAAGAAGAATAGGATTTTAGAGAAAACAAGGCTATGGTGGGGTGAGAGGGTGGTTTCCAAATAAACATAGGTCTTATGCTTTTTACAGTTGTGGAGAAAATGGACACATAGAATATTATTCTCTAAAATATAATGAAGATTAAAATATTAAAGAGGAGTATCCAAGAGTGAATTTAGTTGATGTTGAGATGAAAAATAAAAATATAGAAGTTAGAACAATAGTTACTAGATACAATCTCATGATGAGGAAAAACATGACTACTCCAATGAAAGAAAAGGTGTGAGATAATGAAGGTGGTGATGCATGGTTTTGGATGAATATTTTTTTAATAAGGTGTACTTTAGGTGGTAAAATATGAAAATTGTTATAAATGGTTCTATATAACAAGGGAAAGTGAATCTAATCTACAAATCACTCCTAGTTCAGAGAAGATAAATGACACTAACCCTTTTACTTATCAGTACATTTAGATAATTAGGATATTGATAAAATGGATCCTTTGGACCTAAATAATGTGTATTTTACTACATAATATAAATATAAAGAGTTCAAAATCCTCCAATCAACCAATACCACATTATAACCCTACCTAGCCCATATGGTTTCTAACAAAGTAAAGGAAATCTATTCTAGTGTTCATCAAACCCAATGGCACAAATGGGAGATAATAAATATAAAAGTAAACATAAAAGTAAGAACTATAATCAAGTCAATTTATAGGTATTACTAATACATGGAGAGATAAATATATTCATTAGGTAATATATGAAAATCTATCTACTAATAAAAGAGGAATAACAGTTAGGAATACTTACCTTCAGGATGAACCCACCAAGAATCAACCTTTCCCTTAGCCAATGGTTCTTTATAAGAGGTTTTTGTGGTTCAAAAGGATAATAAATATAGGTTAGATTTAGCTTAAACTAATTCTCCTATACATTCAAATGAATTTTCCCATAAGAAAATATTATTCTCACTAAAGAAAGTATGAAACCCCAAACAATGACTCCGTGAATAGAATGGTGGATAAGAAGATGTGTGTGTGTGTGTGTGTGTGTGTGTGTGTGTGTGTGTGTGTGTGTGTGTGTGTGTGTGTGTGTGTGTGTGTATATATATATATATATATATATATATATCCCTCTAATAAAAATGGGGTGAAGAATTTGTTTATATAGAACAATACAACCCTAAATCTTTCCAAATATTTAGCCAAAATAGTCAAGCGAGTCGATCCAGTTGTTTAAAAAATAAATAAGTTAGGCACTAAACTAAGTCAGATGCATCAACTTAGTCTCGTAACATGCTCAATTCCTATAAAAAGGTTGTCCTATTCAACTATTTTTAGAGGATTGTAAAAATAGGTTTTGGCTAAGGTAGGGGAAATTTGATGTAGTGAATTTCTTACAATAGCGTGTAAAGGAGGTGTCAAAACCTATAAAAATGTATAAGAGAGGTTTGCATTGGATGTAAGATGGTGATGTAGGGAATAACAACCTTAAAAAGTTATAATGTTTTTCCCATCCCTTTCCTAGTGCACCCCTTAAGGTGTGAATGAAAATATATTAGAACTTGATGGGTTCATACAAGATAAAAAACATGAGTAGTCGATAATTTTGAAAAAGGTTGTGTATACATATGCCCCACCTAAATCTCATCATGTGTCATGTTGTTACAACATGAGATGATTCTTCAATAAAAGAACACAACAAAAGACAATTTTGAGCTAAGTAAATTATAGTAATAAGTGAATAAGATTAATGAAAGAAAATAATTGAAAAACACTTACCATTACTTACCTTAGTGTTGTAGAGTGGAAATGAAGTGAGAGAAATGCATAGGTGTCTAATGTAGGGATAATTAGGTGATGTGTAAATTAAGTGTAAATTTGATTTTTTTTTAAAATATACATGTAATATAAGGAGATATTCTCTACGATGTTAGGATTTCAGAACATTTATTTTGTTAAAGAAATATCTAGTAGAAATAAAGTTATGGGTGAAAAATGGAATTTGATTGTGATTAATTGATAGGTAAATAATTTTGATTAGTAAATATAAATAGGGTGAAAATAAATTCATTTTTAATTTTTACTATTCTAAGAAATACGAAACTTATAGACCTAATTGACCACAGAGAGTGACCATGGTGAGGAGATGACAACTACAACATGAAGCATGCATAGTAGTCACAGTCATTGTAGCTCAAGAATGTGTTACATCAATTTTAATATTTTCATAAATTTAATAAAAATAGATCTAGATACAAATAAGTATGTGTTAGACAAAATCTAGGTACTAAAAATTGCACTAAGAAACATTTAGGTAAACTATGAACAAAATAGGATATTGGGTAAGAAAGATTCAGATCTATAAATGCCTAATGTATTTATGATAAATGGTGAAAATTTATCATAAATTTATAAGAGACTCGGCCCTAATGACTCAAATGTAAAAGGATAGAGAAAAAATGGTGGTTGATTTCATTGCAGAAGGTCAAATTAGTATTGGTGGTGGTGAATAGCTATGTAGTAGAGGCATGCCTTAGTTAGAAAAGATGACATCAAAATTAGTGAATTATGGATGATGTAAAACATAGTGTAAGTTTGATATAGTTTGTTAAATGGGGCCAAATACATAGCATAGGTCCAATATAATATGAAATATATGGGAATAGGTTGATTCAATATCAAAGGGTTGATTGTGCCAATAGGAATTGAATGACTGTGTAGTAGAGTATCAACAGAGTATGGTAAAGAGATGATAGGATTGCTCTAGTACCAAAAGGGGTGATTGTGTAGGAAAAGAGGGAAAAACAAAAATAAAAGGAAGAATATGTTGATGAAGTAGATAATTTTTTTAAATTTTAAAAAATTCAAGAATGTATTTTGATTATGTTTACACCGATATCTAATGCATTTTTCATTGTTTCATATTTTGCAGACTTGGAAAATATTTTGGTGCTTCGTGGATGCATCATGTCTACCAAATTTACTAAATTTAATGCTAAATGTATACAAAGCACAATAATTTTCCTTTGGATTTTGAGACACCATAAAGATGTTGAAGATCCTTCATATTTTTGATCTAGTCATTATATTCCTTAGATCATGGGAGTGATTTCATAAAAAAATTAGATGGGAGGGAGAGGGGGATATAATATAGTTTGGAATCACCTTAGATGATGTATATACATTTCTTGGATTGATCATTATCAATACTTATCTTACTTTGGATGCATTAGAGACTAAGGATGAGAGGCAAGCCCTAGATCATTAGAAAACTAGCTTAGATAAGATTTACCCTAGATTTTAGGTGATGTCTATATCTTGACCATTATTATATATATATATATATATATATAGATATATATATATATATATATATATATATATATATATATATATATATATATATATATATATATTTAAGGTCATGATAGGAATTGTGATAATGTGTGTTATGCGTCACAAGTTGGATGGTAAGGTATCATTGTATGTGGTAGCCTTGTGTCAATTTGTTCTAGAGAAATATGCTATGTATGATATGGGTTCTGTCATTTTTGTGCAGCTCATACATGACATATATGGTATGCTAAATCAAGGGTAGAAATCCATGGGCCCCATCATTTTTTTTGTTTTTTATATTTATGATAGGTTTCTTATGTATCAATCAGTTGAGTTCTCCATATTTTGGGTGATAGTCTACCTCGAGTGGTGAGATGGAGACAAGATCATGTAGTGCATGTCATGCCCCATGTTTTAGATTGCTAATTTTGGGTAGATAAAATGGCATCCATATATTGACACTGCATCTAATTGGTCATTTTATGATACTTTGGCTACAAGGTTGGCACATGTTCATGTTACTAAATGTTACACCTCATGGGTGGGGCCACATCTTGTAGCTCATGTACCTAGATAATGATGCTTACCAAATCTTAAATATCCCCTATTAGGGTATTATTATTAGGAATGACATTCTATAGATAAAAAAATTGGAGGTGGTACATGAGTACTTAAAGAGATCGTTATCATTTGACCTTAGTGAGCAAGACCGTGGCTAGGGCAAAAACAACAAGGATAGATAAGATGAAGATAGAAGATGTTATAGTTCTAGATGTTGAGGGTGATGATATAAGTGAGGCAACTACATATCCATATCAAGGATTAAAATAACCATCAAGATAACATACAAGATAGAGGAACCATCATAGGGATGGGGCATAGGCATTGAAAGTCATACATGGAGATCCCATAATGGATGCTAGATAAAGCTAGTCCATAAAGAGGAAACTAAGGAGAGGACCATGACATGAATGGGTGGTGACTCCAAGATTTTTAATTTCATTAAGGTAGCTTATATAAGAGTTTTTTGAAAGTCTATTTTAAAGGGATACCTGGTTAGTGACACCAGCACTAGTAATAAATGATTTATTTTATTAAGCTTTTAAATAGGTCACTAGTTATATATTTTTTATGTACATAATATAGATAAATGTTTTAGAAAGATATATACATAATATTTATGATGTATATTTAGTTTTTGTGTTTTTTAGGTATTATTGTAGAGGATAATAGATGGGGTACCATGATTATTGTCACACATCATGATTTTTTATATGGGGTGTTATCACATTATGAGCCATCTACCTTGATGGATACTATGGTACCATTTACCCTAGCTTAAGATATCTGGTTTCAATTATTTTGAGAGTATTATTAATAGTTACAAGAATGAAAGGATGGCTTATAGTTACTTTCAGGAGATGGAGAGGGAAAGCATAAATCCTAGTAGGCATAGGCATATGATCGAGCTACCCATATGCTGATCATTATAGAGTTTGGAAATGTATAGACCTCAGTAGCCAATATACAGGGACATGTTAAGGATTTGGGATCTTGCACTATCTCATTATAGCATACTATTCATAGGGGCCATTTGTAATCATATATGGGTAATGTGTCTCAGCCACAAGATATACATGATAAAGTACAACCTTAGAGTTTTAGCTATTATTTTGTGTAAATCTATTATAATTTATCATACCCAAGTTATAGGTGTAGATATATACATTTCTTTATCTATGATTTGTATTTTTATTATTTACAGATGTATGGATGAATTTACATTCTAGCACATGTGTTTTTCTTTTATTGTATATGATATAGGAAATGTGATGGTTTTTTTTCATTTCTAGTATTATGTGACACACATGCATGGTTAAAAATATAATCATATGATTTATAAAAGTATATAAATAATCATAAATAGTAATACACACTTTATCACAATGGGAAATATCTAAAAAATATGAAATAAATATAGTAAACCAAAATGGTAAAAGTAAAATTTAACAAATGTTTTAAATCATGTATAAGTAAAAAAATACACCAAATTAAAACAAATATAAGTCATTCTATGTTACAATGGAAAGTTAAAAAAAAAACATAATAAAGTGGAAACACATTACAATAGATGGTATGAAAACAAAAGTACAATAAATTTAATTAATCATACTAAATCAAGATGGTAAGTATGTTAAATTTAATAAAATGGTTGTAAAAATACACACAATCAAAGAATAAGAAGATAAATGGAAGTGTTTATTAATTAATCATAAAACATACTAAATAAAGATGAGAAGTATGTAAATGAGGTGTAAATCATAATATAACACAGATTATCTCAAATTTGAAGGATGTAATATTGTTTTGACTTGGTCATAGTATTCAAATTTTATTGGAATATTTGTGAGAAATGCCTAGTCCTATCCATGGTCTTATATAAAAAATCAAAAATGGAATGCCAATGAGGTAGATACAAATATTGGAATAATTTAATGGTATTTAAAGTGGTAATTTTTGAGGAGTACCTAGTGCTATCTAATATTTTACACTTCAACCCATGAGGTGAACACCAATGAAGTTAATGATAATGAGAGGATAAATAAATATATTCTTTTTGAGGAATGCCTTTTCCTATCCAAGGTCTTAAAATATAACTCAAAAATGGAAATACTAAGGGTAAGACCAGTTACCAAAATAATATTCATCAAGGGAGAATATTAGTATTGTTATAATGAAATACGTAGGATAAAAATCATAACATAGGCAGTTACGAGAACACCTTAGTAATATGAGTCATACCAGGTAAGAAAGACTAAGAGGATAATGACCATCAAAATATAAAAGATATCTTCTCATAATAATCATAAATTGATATAAATAAAGAGGTATAATATTAATATCAACTCATGAAGGTTATATAAATAAGAAAAGTAAAATTAGCTTACCTTTCCACAACATGTTCCCAATTCCTCTAGACTTCTTATAAACCTATTAGTTTACTTTAAAGATTGGGTACTTGTGTGAGAAAGTAGGAAGAACTAAACATATTTTTGGTTTTGTTATCCTAATATACTAGACTACCACACCCAAATGGACTTTGGCTCTTTCATGAGGATAACTATGGAGTTTGATCTTCGATTAGAAATAAAATATGTACTAAAAATAAAAAATCACATATTTTAGTGTTATTAGACTTTTCAATTTTATGTTTTTCTTTTGGATCATTACCTTTTGTTTAAATGATTAGGATTTTGACTCTTTTTTCATGGCTTTAATGATTCCTCTTTCATATGGATTTTGAATAACCAACATGAATTTTATAAGTGATACACACAAATAAAATTTAGACTTTGGTTATAGGATACTAATTAACTAGAGATATGACTGACTAAAAAATGTAGGCTTACCTATGGATCACTATGAAATCTCAAGTTTCAACCATATGTATGCTTAGTATGTGAAAAGGAAGTAAGAGGAAAAAGGAGATTAAATAGATCAATGTGTATAAGTAGTACAATGATAATTCATTTTTGATAAATGATCATATGGTAATGATAAATACTAACTAAATAAGGGTTTTATAGCCAAGTCACAATAATACTTTTCTTTATTTGAGTTTGAAAGCTAGAAACCAATAATCAAAGATAAAAAAAGGAATCCATGTGAAAAAATTGAAACAATGATCATAAGTTTGATTCGATAAAAATAATGAGAATAAGACATAATATAAAAATAAAGAGAATGAAACCTTGAAAAACATATAACCCATAATATAATGGTTCCTACAAAATATATATGTGAAATCATATATGACAAATATTCAAAAATATAAGATATATAAATGAATCACCACTCTAATACAAATCATGTAATACAATGATAAATATTTGAGATAACACCATGCTATATTAAAAAATACTGATAGATATGACCAAAAATATCATCTATAACATCCAACACATCCATATGCAACTGAATTCTAACATTATTCAAAGTCTCATTAATATTTATAGAATGTTTTGAAAAGACCTCATTTTGTACCATATCTACTAAAAATGTAAGTGTAATCAAATAAAACTGATGCTCATGTGGTATCTCTATAATGGGGTAATCAATGTGATTAATAGGTATCTCAATATGAATGGTATATGTGAGTCTATGAGGATGTGTAACTGGCATATAAGGAGGAGCCTTGATTCGTCTGTTACCTATAGTAGAAAGAATAATGAGTGTTAGTGTAAACTATGGAAAATATTGAATATGTTTATGAAGCACTTAGCATCGATCAATATGATGGGTAGAACAATAATTCAAATTATAATAGAAGTCCCCATATTCAGGTATGTAATTTAGAAGTACCTTGGGAGGGGGTATAGTCTTGTCTTTGGGTTATGAAAAAATAGGATGTAAAGAGTTAATACATTTCTTAAGTTATTGGTAATGAGTGGAGGAATGGTTATCTATTCCATGTAAGTAATAAATATGGCTATTAGTAGACTATCGAGGTCTGTTAGTTGAAGTGGTAGAAGCGGAAGCCTACAACTGATAGTGCAAATGACAATCCTTGGTACAATTATTAATAACTCTATAAATATAAATATAAGTCTCACATTCCCATTTTCTGAGTAAGGGATAATGCATAGGTAATGATATAAGACAATCACCAGGGAAGGGAAATGTTAGAGTGGAAACTGGACTAGGAACATTTGAAGGTAATGTTATTTGTGTAGTGGGTGTAAGCAGAATGACTAACATCTATGGAGGAATAATACTAGAAGGATAATGATATTTGGAAAAATACTAAGTTAGTTTCATGGCATGATGTATTAACATACTCCTAAGAGGCTCTCTTGTGACTATAGGTGTAATACATGAGTGATCCATCTCTAACCTGCAAATAGTAATGTAAAAATAAATATTAGGTACCAAAAGAGAAGGAACGTTAGAAAGAGAACTGAAAGACTAAAATAAATAATAATGATATCTAAAAACCTTGACATTTTTGGCTTGGTTGAATCCATTAAAAGCGTTATCTAAAGAATAACCATCATCATAATTGGGTGTATGTAAATAAATATTACATTTAACTATTTTTTCATTTGAGTAAGCATGGTGAATGGAATGTTTAGTTTTGGTTGAAGTAACTAGTATTTCATCAAAAGGTTCATTGAGAAGATTGAGGTTGAATAGAAAGAGGAAGTTGAGCAATGATGTTTGGAGAGAGATCAAGTGTTTTGATATTTATTCTTATCTTACCCAGTTCATTATCATAGACTCTAAGAGGTTAGGTGGAATATTTAAAATTAATTCTAGATGACCATTATAACCTCTAGTAAAATTGATGGGATAGTTAAAGTGTTAGGTTTCATGAAATAGAACACTAGGTATGGGTGTAAGGGTGTGTATTTTAAAAACACCTCTTACTTGGAATTGTTCAAAATTATAAGGATTTGTGTCCCCTTGAATCTTGTATGTAGAACCATTGTAAGGAAATTTGACACATTGACATGCAAATGAATCAATTTTTCTCACACAATGAGTCTAAGGTTGAGCGAATAAAATATTATAAGAAAGCAAAAATTTAAATACATTGAATTTGAAAAGGACATTAATGGGAGGATTGGTAATGGGAATCCAAACACAACTTACATGATTCATTTTTCTTATGTCATATCCTTGGCATGCATTGTATGTCAATTTAAGGTTAAATTCAAAGTATCTTAGTGTCTTAATAAATCCAAGGGAGTTAACACAAGTGCATGAATATTAATCAATTAAATCATGCTTAACTTATATATCACCTATTTGTAATACAATTAATAAATTAAGGTCACCCACATGAAGTAATTTCTCATCGATAATCATAAAAGAGATAGAGAACTTAAGTGAGAGAAGTGTCCACTGTTTCATAAACATCGATGGATAACTATTCACATTATTGTAAAATTATATATTTAGATCCAAATAAGATAGCTTGTTTCCCTACAAGAGGAGGAAGAGGGATGTTCATTTTGACCAATAATTGTATTAGGTGACTATCATGGTGGGGAGTTCATATAAAAGCTAAGAAGTAAATATTAGATGGGAGATGAGAAAGTTATAGAATAGGATCTCATTCATCATAACTAATGAGAGGAATGTTAGATAAAAAAATTTAGTGTTGTGATATATCCTTTGAAGAGGGGTTGGATGTGCAATGAAACTTATGTTGATTAGGGATGATTGGTTTACGATGGTTACAAGTAGGTTGAGTGACATTAGTGTATGTGGTTGTTTGTTGAGGTATTTCTTGTGTTTGGGAAGAATAAATATTGTTTGAAGTTTGATGCATGTTTTCTTGAGATATGGAAGTTAGGGAAAGGGTATAAGTTATATAAATGGTATGAGAGATATATTCAATTTGTGTTTCTGCAGGTGATGATTATATGTGTGTTGGTTCCTCATGCCCCAATTCTATGACATGGGATGGGGAAGTTTCTTGAATAATGTAAAATTTTGAATAGGTGTGATGGTTAGTTACTGGTTTTTTATCAACACGCGAAACTACTCTTCTCATATTAGTCATATAAACCACATTTTGATTATTGTTGATGAGGTATATAAGACTTTCAATGTTAGTATTAGGAATGGGTTGTTCAATGTTGTCTTGATGATTAGTAAGGGGATCCTTTTATATAGATAAATGAGCATTACATTAGTTTAAAAATTAATTTTTAGTTTCATTCTTATGATCTTTAAATGTTGTCATAATCTTGTTGACATTTTCATATAAGTGATTCCTATTCAACATTGGGATCAAGGAGAAAATCCATATCAAGATTTCTTGATTATCTACAAGTCTCCTAAGAATGGCCCCTACTTATATGAAACCAAAAATAATTATTTGGATTATACCATGTCTTCATAGGATGACTAGGGTTAATATCTTGTGGTAGAAGTCTTGGAAGACATTTTTAAATTTATGCTAATGTCAACTATTTTTGCATATTAGTGTGACTATTTTGATAAAATATGGGGTTATGATTAGAATTGTTGTTAGGGTGAAGAACACAATTCATGGTATTGTTTGGATCAATATCTTGTATGGTGTGTATGGTGTCATAATTTTTAGTAACACCATTATTGGTGGCATGGTGGTTTTTATTTTTGATAAGCATGTGAGTGTCCAATATAGGCTGAGGAGGTTGAAATTGATGCATGAGGAAATATTAGCATTTGTTTTGTCTAATATCCTCTTCAAAAAACTTTGGAGAAAGAGTCCTAATGTGATATTTTAATTTAGGGTTAAAATAATTAGTAAATAGGTGGATGAGGTTTTCATCCACCATATTATGATCAACTTTGTTATACTATATTTTCAATCATTTGATGAAAACTTATGCTATTTTTGGATTTATTTTATTACAATTGATGAAATGAGCTAAGTTATTTTCAATAAGATTATTATTTTAGAAATATTGGACCAATGGATTGACCACATCTTCAAAGATAGTAATGGAGTGGGCTCTAAATTCACTGTACCAATCTAAAGCATCTCCAGAAAGTGTTTTAGCTAAGATTTTAATGGAAACAAAAGTATTAATCTTAACCAAATATTTTTAAATCTTACCAAATGTTTCTAAATGCAAGGTAGGATTCTCATATCCATTATAAATGATGGTGGGAGTGATATCTCCTATGTCAATGTTGTCAATTTGAGGTAGTTGACATTCATTTTGTAAATGTTTGATAGTTTTGTTGATAAGTGTGGGTTGTAATATGATGTTCCCATGTGAATAAATAAGGGGAGGGGCGAAGGGGACAAGGGGGGAATCAGTAGGATTATTAGGATTTTTCACTCCCCATTGAACATTTTGGGTTTGTTTTTTGATATTCATTAGGTTATTTTGCATTTTCAAAATTTGATTTAGATTATTAGTTTTAAACGTATGTATTTGGTTAAGAGTTTGTAATAAAATTTCATTGGTTTCAATGTTATATTTTGCTACTAGAAGAAACATTTAATGCATTAGTGTTATGTGAGGTATTAAGATCTTGAGATGCACTATGAGTGGTATATGAGGTGGTGGCATGCACTACACTATTTTTAGGAGAGGCATTAGAATAATGAGATACACTAGAAGCATAAGCAACATTAGTATCATGAGATACAATATTAGCATGGTTATGGGTGTGGGTATTTTGAAGAAACCTAGTAGAGGTTGAACCAGCCATATTTATATAAATACTTGGCGTGGAGGTAGATGCATACATAGAGGATGATGTCATTATATGATAAGGATATATGATATAGTTAAAATGTGTGGATGAAATGGAATTTTTGGCCCTAAATTTTTTGAAAAATATAGGTTAAGGTTAATGGGATTCTCTTATGTGAGGTTCTAAAATGAGTTTATAGATATCTATAGGATTTTTTCCTTTATGTTGAGGATTTTCATTGATGATAAATATCATTGTAGTCATCTATTCAATCCCACACTCTTATTATATAAAAAATAATAGGTAAATATCTAAGGAAATATGAGGAGTGACATAGTTGGTAGTGTAAATGGAAACATCAATGTTTCTTGATCCCTGGTATGTGCCACTAAGTGTGTTTTATAAAACCTATTACAATTAGTAAAACTAATCATTTTTGTTTGATTAAATTAATTATTATGATCAAATGATAAATTCTTGATTATTGAAAGAATATAAACACTTGTTAAATTTGGGGATAAACTAGTATGATATCTAGTTGACACTGTTCTATAAGAAAATAAGCAAGATAGGTTGCATGGGACACAATCGATTATGTCAAATTTTTATTGTAGGTGATCAAACTAATAAATTATAAAAGAGACATAATCAAATATGTTAACTATGTGTTAAATTGAAAAACAACATGCAATCTATAAGATATTTAGTCAAAAAATACAATTATGTCCTATAGAAGGGGTAAAAATACCAATGTATGAAAGATAAAGTTGAATAAAATGATAGTGTTTTGTAGAAAATAAGAACTCTAGGAGACACAATCAAGTGGGTCAGCTATGTTTTAAGGGTAGAGAAAGGTTTTGATAATTATGATTCTAGATAATATAGTGTTAATTTAAATAAAATAGGATAAAAACATAGTCAGTTGGGTCAACCCAGTCGATCTAGTTGTGACACAGAACACAAACCTTGTACCAATGTTGGATAATACAAGTTATTTATATAATATAAAATTATCAAAGAGGAATAAAAAATTATGAAAATATAAGTGATAATATATTTTCTCATTCCTAAATGTTTAAATTATATCTCTAGAAATAAATGTGATAGGGCATTGGTTGTAGAAAGAAATTAGAGAGGTAAGCTAAGGATAGTTTCAGGTTATTAAAGATGAAAGGGATTTGTATTTATGATAGTATTAGCTTGGTATTGGGTCCTACCCCCTCACTTTATAATCCCATTTTGATAATCATGTAAGGCTATTGACAAATGTATACCATTAATCACATATTTATACTCGACCATAAAATTGATTGAACTTCCCCCTTGGTGATGAAATCCAAGTAGGAAGAACTTCGATAAATTTTTTATAACACTTTTTGATATTTTGTGGTTTGAAATTATGTGAATAAAATAGAAATAGTGTGACTAAATTGATAAATTAAACTTTCCTATTTAGTCTGTATATTATCATAAGAAAGCAACCACTAAAATGAAATATGAGTAAATTAATAGCAACACGAGTTAATTCCCTTGCTTGAAGAGTATAGGGTCTATTGGCTTGACTAAGTATCAAAAAAATAAATAAAAAAATTGATTGGGTCAATTATATTTGTGGAAGAAAGGGCCAAATAAATATATTTGGACAATTTGATTAAGTCTCCTAGGACTAGGCCATTTTAGTTGACTTAGTTGACTATAGGGTTATATTTTTATAAATTGAAAACTATCAAAAGTAAGACTGTAATGAATAAATTAAATGTCTAAGTTGTTGAGAATGAAATTTATGATTTTAATGATGCTAGAATTGATATTTTTATAATTTTCCATCCAGATGAATATTTTTAACCTACTAATAGAGTTGATTGGATCGATTAAGTTTGAAAACCTATATGTAAATAAGTAAACTAAGTCAATCATATTGAACCAGTTACATATGGTTGCAATGACCACTAAAAAGTAAAATAAAGTTGTTCTAATTGACTATGTGTTAGATATGTTCATCGAATGTTAGACTGAGTCCATAAATTTGATCATTGATGTAAAAATTAAATAAAAAATAAATGATAATAAATGAAGGCATGAAAGGAAACCTATAAGGATTAGTTCACCTTGATTTCAATAGAATTTATAACTAGATAAAGTGATGTTGATCTATAAATTAATCATAGCTAAAATAAGCTCAATCACACTAACACTTCTGCTTGTTATTATATTTAGATAATCTAGGTCATGACCAATATTGACTCACGAGACCTAATTAATGTGTCTTTTACCACATAATGTCACTAGAGAGGGTTTCAAATCCTCTATTTGATAAATAACACACAACAATCATAGCTAGGCCCTAGGGTTTCTATCAAAGTAAATAACCAAGTAAACTAAATCTAATCTAGTGTTTCCCAAAGATTATGGCAGAAACGAGGGATAATAAACATAAAAGTAAGCATTCAACTAAAAACTCTACTCAACTCAATGTAGTGGTAATCCTAATGCATGGAGAGAGAAATATATTCATAAGAAAAAATATACAAATCTATCTACTAATAAAAGAGAAGTAAGATTGAGGAATACTTACTTTGAATATGAAACTACTGAGCCTCAATATCTCTCTTAGCCACTAGTGATTTGCAATAAATTTGTTTGTTCACAATGTTAAAAAAGATCGGTAAGCTCTAGGTTGCATAGCTTCTTTTATTCATCTAAAAAATTTTCCCAATATATAATATTCTTATCTATAAAGGAAGTATGGAACCCTAAGTAATGACTCCTCAAGTAAAATGGTGGATAAGGAAATGTGTATATTAATGATTATATCTATTTATTTTCAATGAAAATGGATTGAAGGATGTGTTTATATAGCCATATCTAACCCTAAACATTTCTAATATTTTATATGAAATAGTTGGACTTTTAGAACCATGGTTTATATGAAATAAAGTAGTTATGTCAGACTAAGTCATCCAAACCAACATAGTCCCATAATGTACTTAATTATTGGAATGGGATTGACCCATTTGATTCTGCTTAGAGGATGTTAAAAATATGTTTTAGTTTAGGCAAGGAATATTTGAGGTGGTGAATTTCTTGGAGGAGCATGTAATGGAGGTTTGAAAGCTTAATAAAATAAACATGAGAGGTTTTGTTTTGTTATATGTAGTGGCACAGGGAACAATAATCTTATAAAACACTAATGAATTATCTACCCCTTTGCTAGTACACCCTTTAAGTCATGTACACATAGATATTGAGACTCTATGGGCTCCTCAAAGAGATAAATAATCAATAATTGATCAATTTTGAAAATATTATGTGTATACAGGAAGTAGTTGTGAAAATTTGGTTTCTGAGGATATGATTGAGAAACTAGGTATACAATATCAAATTCACCCTTATCCTTATCGAAGATAATTTTCAATAAATGGAATTAATTTATAGTATATTAAAAAAAATTAATCAAGTTTTCTATAGGAAAAAAGTACAAAGATGAAATAAGGTTTGATGTTATACCAATAGATGTATGCCCTATGCTATTGGGAAGGGCATGTAAGTTTGATATAAAAATAATTCACGATGGATAAAATAACACGTATAAATTTTTTAAAGGTGATGTTAAGGTAGTTGTATTACCTCTTAAATATGAAGGGTGGGTTAAAATAATGTTGTCCATAATTTTTTTTATGAAAGAGATGAAGATGATAGGTTGTTTTTGTACATTAATAGTAGAGAAAGAAAACACAAAAGTGGTGCAAATACCATAATAAGTAACAAAAGTGTTGAAATAATATGCAAATGTTATACTCTAAGAGATATTATATGGATTAACATAAAATATAGATATTCAAAATCATATTTATTTGATTATAGTATCAACACTTTCTAATTAATTAACTTATAGGGTGAGCCCAACATAACATACACAATTGAATAAACAAGTTACTGAATTATTGAAAAAATATGTAGTAAGGGAGAGCATTAGTCTACATGTAAAAAAACAATGCTAACTCTAAATAAATATGGAGGGTGAATGATGTGTGTGGATATTATATAAATCAATAAAATTACCATTAAATACATATTTATGGTAGCTCATTTAGAGGATATGATAGATTTTTTAAAAGGAGCAAAATATTGTACTAAGATTGCTCTAAGCTGAAATTACTATTAGATTCAAATTTGTGAAGGAGATGAATGGAAAATAACTTTCAAGACTAGGGATAACTTTTATGAGTGAATGGTGATGCCATTTAAATTATCTAATGTACCCATCACATTTATGAAGGTGATAAAGACAGTGCTACAAGATTACATTGTACCCATCATATTTATGAAGGTGATAAAGACAATGCTACAAGATTACATTGGTAATTTTGGGATGGTTTATTTGATGATATTTTGATATTCAGTAAGAGTAAAGAAGAGAACATATGTAATTTGAGAATTATATTACATTTTTTAACAAAAGAGAAGTTCTATTTAAATCTAAAGAAGTACATGGTTTATGCAAAACATTTTGGTATTTTTAAGGTTTGTAGTTTCATCATATGGTGTAATAATGTATAAATAAAATGTAAAGGCAATTGTGGAGTGGCCTATTCCAAATATCATCATAGAGGTAATAAGTTGCCATGGTTTACTAACTTTTTAAAGAAAGTTCATTAAGAATTTAAGTAGTCTTGTTGCACCAATAATATGTTTCATGAGAGAACAAGAATTTGTGTGGGAAATGGTTGTAATAAAAACATTTGAGTTGTTGAATAAGAAGATTATAAAAAAAAAACCATATTTTATAAATTTTTTTGAGTTGGATTGTGATGCCTCACATGTGTGAGTTCGTGTTGTGCTCAATCAATAAGGAAGGCAAATAACATACATCAGTGACAAAGTGAATGAGGTAAGAAAGAAGTACTCTACATATGATGTTGAATTTATTGCCATTATAAAAACATTAAGACATTAGAGGCATTACCTTATGCCTAAGGAGTTTACCTTATTTAAAAATCATGAGATTGTCAATCATGTGAACACACAAAAGAAGTTAAATAGTAGACATGCAAAGTGGGTGTCTTTATTTTAATTATATTCTTTTGTTTTAAAACATAAAATAGAAAAAAAAATAGTTTATGATTTGAGCAAGAGAGCAGCTTTGTTAACTACTATGGTGAGTGAATTAGTTGGATTTGAAATTGTTAATGTATTATATGGTACTAGTCTAGAATTTTAGAAGATAGTTCAACATTGAAGGAATCCAACAATAGCTAAAATAAGTATTATTCATTATGAATATATTATATAGGATGGTTATCTCTTCAATGGAAAACCACTATGTATTCTAGTTGGGTTTATAAAATATAATATTATAAAATAAGTTCACAATGGTGGTTTTGTTGGGCATTTTGTTAATGTTAATACACTATATTTTATGGACGAGAATATTTTTTGGCAAAACATGAAAATATATGTGGCAAGATATGTTTCAAGATGACAAATATGTCAAGTGGCTAAAGGCCATGTAAAAAATACAATGTTGTATGTATGCCATCACTAATTCTAAGAACACCATGCATAAAATAGAATATGGATTTTATGTTAGGATTACAAAACACACTTAAAGGTAATGATTCAATTTTAATTCTTTTAAAGAGGTTTAATAATAAGGTTCATTTTATTTCATGTATGAAAACAAATGATGCCACTAGAGTTTCATAACTATTTTTTAAGGACATTTTGATATTGCATGGTGTTGCAAATACCATTACATCAAACATGGACATGAAATTTATAATTCATTTTTAGAGTACTTGATGGAATAAATTAGGAAATAAGATACTATTCAATAGTTCAAACCACCCACAAATAGATAGATAGATAGATAGATAGATAGATAGATAGATAGATAGATAGATAGATAGATAGATAGATAGATAGATAGATAGATAGATAGATAGAATATTTAAACATGAGCTTGGAAAATTTGTTGAGATACATAGTTGGATAGAATCCTATAAACAACGGGACCTGGATTTACCATATAATAGTTATGTGAACATATCAATAAGAAAATAATCAAATCAATTTTTTAATAGGATAAATCCTAGATGTGTTTTAGATTTTGTATAGTTACCAATTGTAAAATGACTTAGTGATGATCTAGAAGCATCTGCAGATCATATATAGAAGTTGGAAGTAGAAGTGAAGAGAAAGCTACATGAAAATAATGATAATTATAAACTAGAAACACAAGTAAGAATAAGGTCAAAGGTATTCAAAGAAGTATATTTAGTAATGGCTTAGTTGAGGACAGAAAAAATTTCAATATGCATATACAAGTTAAAGCACAAGAAAATTGGTTTGTGCATAATTGTGAATAAAATCAATTACAATTATTTTGAGGTGAGTTTATCATAGAATTTTTATATATCTATAGTATTTAATGTTTCATGCTTATATGACTTTGATGGAGAATATAATGAAAGGTAATAATATGAATAAATAGATTGGCACTAGTAAGTACCAAAGAAGAATAAAGAAAAGATAGCACGGGGTATAGATAATAAAATAATGTAAACTGGAAAAAGAAGTATAACATGTATTTGGTATAGTGGCAAGGACTAAAACATGAATAAAACAGTTGGATTTTATAATGGGAGGTGAAAAATATTGATGAGAATAAATGGTAGGGTTTCAATCAGGGCAACTCATAGGAGTTGAGTTGTTTCCAATCAAAGAAGAATGATGTAGAGACCAAACATTTGGAGGCCATAGCATTTATTATATAACTCTATTTTAATTCTCATTTTTGCCAAAATTACAATATCAAAATGCTTAATTCATCTATAACTTTAGATATGTTTTCAAAACTCTTTAGAGGGCATATGTTACCAACTCTATAGGCTTTGAAACTACATTTTAATATTTTTGTCAGGGTTTTTCAATTTTAAAAATAATATGTTTTTTAAAATTGGACATGAAATTGAGATGAATTTCATTCATTACGTTAATTTTAATTTTTATAAGATATGTGGAGATTTATAGGCCCATCTGAGCTTGCATGAAAATCATAATAAAAATAGAGATTGAAAAACTACTAGAAGATGAATGTTACTAAAAATAATAAGTTTTTATAAATTAAATGGGTCAATTTACTTTAAAGAGATTCTAATTTAATCAATTTTTATAATTATACACGTAAACTCTAATTTTGAATTGAGATTTATTTAAATACTTTTATTTAATATTTTATTTATTCAATAAAAATCAATAGACAAGTTTGCTTTCATATAATTTCTGATTTTTATATCTATTAATATCTTGTTTGACTAGTCCATATTTTCATCAAGCATTCACCAAAAAGGGATAAAACCCTCCACAAATGGTAGAAAATCCTCTAAGAATAAAATAAAAATAAAATTTAATGTATCGAAGTGGTATAATAACTTGACCAATAGAACTATATAAAAAACTTAGAAGACATCCCTTTCCCAAAGAGTTTGAATGAAATACACACCGGGTCAATCATTTCATATTTTGCCAATTCTATGAGGTTTTACAGTAGGGATAGGCTTTAAAATGCTCTGACAACCAACAAAATTTGAAGGTTCATCCATGCAAGTCAGTGTAGCATTACAAAATCCATAAGGCATTTCTCCATAGGTTTACCTCATCTCTAAAATTCCATTTGAAAGTAGAAGCCTTTCATCATAAGAAAAATCCTATGACAACTCAACATCTATTTATTTTAAGAGTGCATATTAATCTAAAAATACCATGAATTCAATATGATGTAAATTCTCGATTGCTATAAATCATTGAATTCAATTTGAGCACATGCATATATTGCACAATTTTTGTATTTCCTCTTTCCAGTCTCTAATTTTGCAAGAGTCTTATCTCCTTTCACCGTGAAAGTATACATTTTTCTCATTGTGTTTGAATGCATCTGCATATTTTCCCTCACCGTTTTGGACGCAAATAAGATCTCCAAGAGGAACATGATAAAATACAAGATTAATCGTGATACCTTTCTCCAACATTAGATAGAGTTCATCCGAACACCAATACGAATCTACATATCTGCTCTAGAAAATAGCTATATGCACCATTCTCCAACTTGTCTAGGCTCAAATTCCCTTAAAATAAATTTAAAACACTCAATCCTTTCTCAATGAGCCATTGATGGATGATACTAACGAGAGGTTTTTTCTTGTCTGTCCCGCGATGATTGATAACAACATGGTACGGCTTGATCGATGCTTCAATCGTACTTTGGTATGTCATTGCGATAAGGCCTAAAGTAATATATAGAAAGTCCACACCTTAATCCCATACTTTCAGTCCATGGTACATTCATTTAATTGATTGGCAGATAAATATTTATTTTTTTCACTGTAATCAAGCATTTCAGCCTCACTCCACGTACTATTTAATTTACATCACAATTAATTTACTGCCCAATAAAATTAATAACTGCACTGCACAACATGAAATGGAAATAATAATTACACAAATATTTCGCTTTGCTTACTTCGATTCATTTAAAGGCAACAACATGTAAAATTTTAAATCAATCAAATGTTGAAAACATGTCGCTGTTTTCATATTTTTTTAAACAAAATGCAACTTTGTGGGATTGAACATTATAAATTTAAATAAATTAAAGTAAAAAATATTTTTAAATGGTTAAATTAATTGTAATAAATCACTCATTAAAAGAAAATGAAGTTTTTAATATACCCTTCAAAATTAATAATGAACTAACATTTTAAAATTAATAAATTAGAATAATATTAAAAATAAATAATAAGAACGTTTTGGTGTTTGTGTTTTGAAATGCCTTGTTCCATGTAATCAAGTCATTGAAGTTGAAATTTCCAGCATAGGGTTCTCACAGACATGATAGCATGGAATCATAAGCTCGAGTCATATCGTGAGGAGTGAAGTACAACATGAAATGTAGACATATTAATTTAAAATAAATATTTTTAATTGAAAAGTATATTTATATTAATAAAAAATGATAGGATACAATACAAATTATACATGGAAAAAAATGGACCCCCCATATATAGATAACCACCCCTTATTCCAGAAAAAAATCTGCAAGATCCTCCTTCTGTCACCCCATCTGGCCAACATATTTGACATTGCTGCCTAAAAGAAACATTCAAACAACAGGTCTATGACAGTCTGCAGATACGCTAATGACTACTATTTTCACAGTTGTTCCCTTGATTCACCAATTGAGAACACGTGATATTTGTCAATAGAGGAAACAAATTCCTATGCAATTGTATGGTCGAGGAACATTTAAATAGCTATAATCGTGACACCATCTCATCCTTGCCTAGTGTCAATGTAAAACCATACAATGCACGAGAATGTTTCACAAATGCGAATGTGTAGAGATTAATGCACGTCGAGTTGATGTCTTAATATTCAGGATACTCTTGTATACAATGATACCTCTCGGCACTGAGTGCATTCCTATCTACAATTTAAGTGACCATAATCTGCCGTGCATTCTCGCTTGTATTCAGTCAATCTGCCGTTTTGTATTTGATGAGTATGGTATGCATGCTCAAATATATTCGAGTTCGAATTTTAAAGTGAAGTCTAACTGAGACTTTCCAAGCTCCTTTACAGTTGATCTCATAGCTACGATGTCCTTCAAATTGATATTTACTTTACTCAAAAAATAATTCAATGATAAAAATATGAATACCTGCCATTCCATTATTTAAATTTTTTTTGTCCCTGATTTTTTAGTCGTACAAGTAATGTAAGGTAATCACTTTTATTTTTATTTTTTAAATTTATTTTTAAAGTTTTAATATTATAGTTTTTTATATTATAAATATTTTAATTGATGGGATGATGGTTGTTTATATCCATCTACCTAAATACAAATTCTTGTAGTTATTTAACATTCAAATGATTAAAACTATAAGAGATTTTGATTACATAAATACTTTTTTATCATAACTGTTTAACCAAAAAAATATTATGATTTAAATATATGCTTTTTCAACATTATAATTTACTATATATTTATTATAAAAATATGAACAAAAATACAAATATTCAATATAATCAAATTTCTTATAATATTTAATCATTAAATTAATCAAATAAATAAATAAAATAAATATAAAATATAATTCAATTTTATTAAATTTGTTATATCAGTTATTATATAATAATTTTCATTTCAACATCTCATTGAATTAAGAAAAAAAAAACTCTCTGAACGCAAAACTCGTTCCTTGAAGAGTTTATTCAAGGAAGGAGGCATTTGAATAACCTTAACTAGAAGCGTCCTAATTAATTTACAAAGTATGGTTGGTGGCGCACGGCTATTATTCACGGGGCTACCGTACAGATCTATAATGTGCGGATGAGGTTTTTCCTAAATTTGTATTTATTATTATTAATACTGGGGCTTGAAATTTAAGGCTAACTTCTTCACGGTTTTACTTGAGCATTATGGTGAGAAGCCAATTCGATTCCTGCCCTGTTTTAAATGTCCTTTCAATTAATTGGCAATTTTATTTTCAATATAAATTAAATCCTCTGGAAATATTTGCTAACATTTATAATATTCACTAGAAATTGTATTTACAACAAAGAAATTGATATATTTAGAAAATAATAATTTTTTTAAAGAAAAAAATGTAAGCTGAAATATATATCGGGCATGTGCACGTCAACTTGGTCACTGTAGATCTCCTTTATGTCCTTATACGTGTTTCATTATAAAGTGGGTTTATATGGAAAAACAATATATATACTCACAATATATTGCATTTGCATTTAACCAGATTCATTGTGATAAAATAATAAAAATTAAACTTAAGTACCTAAATGAATACTTAAAAATGAATGGAGTCTGCAAAGACAGGAGTTATAAGAATAACAAACATGTATAGACAGTCAGGAAAAACAAACATGGGAAATGAGATCTACACAACTTGGAAAAAAAAATCAAAATGGAGAGAAAAAATTTACGATTAAGTAATATTAATAGAATAAAATTTATTTTTATTTCAAATTGTATAATTTATATTTAAATTAATAAAATTTGAATAAAATTATTATGTATTTCACTTTTGTATTTATAAAAATAATTAAAGGAATAAGTTACTTTACTTATTTTGGGTTTTATTCTATGTTCTCTATTGTCATAGTGGTCAAATGCTTTGTAAGTTTTCCATGTCAACTTAAAATAAGAGAAAAAATACTAAAGTTAGTAGGACATCTAATATATTCACTAGACATCTATGGAAACTAGATCTATCTAATGTGTACTACAATTTTTTAGGAGACTTACGTTAATATGTGATAGTTTGGATCATTATATGTGTGTCTACACGTTGTTTTTATGTATTCCTAACTTTGGTCCTACATGAATAACTTTGTTTTGCTTCTCTTTACTTCAAACTTTGGATTGCGGTCTTGAGGCCAATGTGCCATGGAAAAAGGGATTCATTGACTCGGTGGAATGACCTCAAGTCTCTAATGACTAATTAAGCACTACTACATTTCCAATACTCCGAAGAGGAGGAAAACTAAATGTGTTTTTATCACTCTCGTATGTGTAAAATCATGTAAATGTAAGTATAGATAAACTTTCTCTTATATCTTTTGTTAAAATAATGAAAATAAATATAACCTTTAGAAAATTTAATTTTTATTAATAATATAGAATTGAGAATATGATCAATAAGGGTGGACAATATTACAAATAATATTTATAATAGAACATTTTTAAAAGAAAAATATATATTTTTTAAAAATATAATGAATGCCTTAATAACTATTTCAAGTTTAATGAAAACATTTTGCTAATTCAATATAGCAAAATAAAGGGGAAAAAAACATTGTTGAGAAGAAAAACAATATTACAAATAATAGTGATAATGGAAAAAATTTAAAAAATGTTAAATCTTTTGGTAGAATAAAATGAGAGCCTTGATAATTATTTAAAGTTTAGTGAAAACAGTTTGTGAATTCAATGAAACATCAGTAAAATAAGAAACATTTGTTGAGAAGAAAAGCATTTTGATGAATAAAAATATATTAAATAATCATCTACTCGATCGGATCTAAAATTATCTTAATATAATAAAAAAATTTAACATTGTTAAGAATCATATGCATAGAAAAAATTTCATTCACTAAAATACATTGCAATCCCAAAAACATTGTAAGTGTGAAAATGCATCACAACCCTATAAATGTATTACAAGCTAGAAAAACATCGATTTTTTTTTAAAAGAATTTATATGTTAGAAAAAAATTACAAGGCTATAAAAACATCAAAAACCTAGAAAATCTTTATAATGTAGGAAAAGAATCGTTATCCCCAGAAAATCATCATGAAACCAAATAAAAATATGGGCATAGAAACTCAACATAGTCCTTGAAAATTATTGAGTCTGCAAAAGTGTCAAAAGCTCTTATGCATTCATATAAGATTGCATTAAAAAAATATTCTACAAAAATTATATTTGAAAAATAATTTATCTTTATACATTATAAGTTCTTTACTATCTGTTTTTAAAGTGATTTATAAATAGATAAGAAAATAGTTAATTATAAGATTGGTAACCAAAAAAATTATATTAAAAATATAAACAATAAAATAGTATATAATATTTTTAATATGTACATTGAAATAATTATAAGATTGAAACAAAAAGGTACATCATAAATAATAAAATAATATATATCATTGTCAAATCCAAATTTAAATGTTATTCAATAATAAATAAAAATGTATTTATGGAGCTGAGTGGGAAGAGGATTAGGCGGTGGATTTGAAATTTGGGAGAGGATAACGAAGATGTTGATCCATACTCAAGAAAGGGTTCGGATATTATATTGGAATTGGTTCTTTGGGTTAATAAATGTGGTTTTTCAAGATCTCAAAGACTATTGGGGGGGGTTTGGGAGCCCTACTCTGTAAGAAACTAAAATAGTTGTTGAGAACTTTGATAACAGTTGTTGAATGCAAATGCATAGAGAATAATAGAGGAAATACACAACAATTTAAACACACACAAAAATTCAAAAATAAAATTGTTTACTTATCATTGATTTTTTATTGCCAAAATTAATACAGTTTTTAAATGTTATTTTGCTAAGAGAGATTGCTTCTCTATTCACCTGTATACATTTATCTGTTGGTTAAAAATTAAAAGGTAGAACTACTATATATATATATATATATATATATATATAGAGAGAGAGAGAGAGAGAGTTTGTAATATATTTATAACATAGAGTATAGAATGGCATAGCATAGAAGTCTCTTGAAACATGTAGAAGGAGAGAGAGAAAATGAATTAATTGAGTTAGATGGACGTAGCTAGAGGCATGTGAACATCCATAGGAAAACAAATAAGTTTTAATGAAGAGAGTTGAGCTATGGCAATGACATGGCATGAAGATCAAATATTCAGCTAAACTGCAAAGTACATCTGCCAACACTCCCCCTTAATCTTCATTGTCATGTAAATAAACTATGCCCATGATTTCTCTAAGCTTCTTAAACACATTTTTTGAAAGCGCATTTGTATTTACTAGTTGTTATTCAGACGTAAAAAACTCAAGACATATATTATCATTATTCACAAATTCACGAATGAAGTGATATCTAGTTTCTATATACTTGTTGTGTTTATGAAACACATGATTTTTAGACAATGCAATGCTTGAATTGTTATCAAAAAATATTTTTATAGTTTCTTCTTGAGTATGCCTCAAATTTGAAATTATTCTTCTCATCCAAACTACTTGACAAGTTGTTGATGTGGCTACAATGTGTTCTGCTTCGACTGATGAAAGTGTAACAATTAATTTTTTCTTTGATTCCCAGGAGATAGCACATGATCCAAGATGAAAAAAATAATCAAGAAGTGATTTTATATCATCCATGCTACCTCCCAAATTGCTATCCATATAACCAATTAGCTTGAAGTCATTTGGTGATCTATATGTGATCCCAAAACTCTTTGTTCCATTTATGTAGCCCATAATTTTTTTTATAGATTTTCAATGAGATTCTTTTGGATTATACATGAATCTTGAGATAATATTAACTCCATAGATAATGTCATATCTTGTGGCGGTTAGATACATGAGGATGCCAACTAATCTCTTGAATAAAGTTGCATCAACACTATAACTTTTATCCTCCTTGATAAGTTTTAAGCCCATTACAACTGGTGTATGAGCTAAATTAACATTCAACATCTTGAACCTTTTCAACAAATAATTGACAGACTTTAATTGACATATAAAAATTCCTTACTTGGATTGATTTACCTCTATGCCAAGAAAATATCTCATGATTTTTAAATCATTCATCTCAAATTAAGTTTTCATGTCTGCCTTAAATGATTTAATTAACATATTTATGATAAAATTAAATCATCCACATACAAACATACTATCAAGATTCATCTTTTGTCTTTCACTTTGACATACAAAGTTGGTTCATTGCCACATTTTTTAAATCCATAATTCATAAAATATGAATCTATTCTACTATACCAAGCTCTAGGAGCTTGTTTCAATCAATATAAGGCCTATTATAGCTTGTAGACCTTGTGATCTTCTCCATGAAATTAATAACCAAGTGGCTATTTTATATAAACTTCCTCTTCTGAAATACTATTCAAGAATTTTGATTTTATATCTATTTGAAAAACCTTCCAACTATTTTGAGTTACAATAGATAACACCATTCTAACAATGTCAATTGTTACTATAGGGGCCAACGTTTCACTTTAGTATATGCCTAGCTATTATTTGAAGCCCTTAGCTACTAGTATTGCTTTATGTTTATCAAATTTTCCATTTTCATTAAACTTTATTTTTTAAACCCATTTTACTCCAATCATGTCCTTTCCTTTAGGAAGTTCTACAAAGATCCTATGTTTGATTTTTTTCAATTGACTAAATTTATTCAACCATGGTTGCAATCCATTTATCATCTTTAAATGCATCCTCAAAGTAAATTAAATTAGCTTGTGTTAAGAATGGAAAATCCAAACATAAATCCATATTTTCCACTTTTAGTGACTCTTCATAAATTTATTCTAAACTACGGGTCTTCTTTGAAGTGTTTATAGACTGTGATCTCAATGATACAAGTGTTGGATTAGATGATTCACTACTATTATTAATAGTTGGAGTAGATTAATTTAGAGTGTTGGGTACCTTAGAAGAAATTTTAGGAACATTTGATTATGGAGTTTGAGGAACATTTCTTTGTGTATCATCTTCTACAATCTCATTTTTATATGGTATGCCTATTGTAATTTTTTTTTGCCAGTGCTTCCATCTCATGCTTCTTCTTCAACAAACTCTAAATCATGATTGATTATTACCTCCTTTGTGATCAGATTGTATAACTTGTATACCCTTGATTGTTCACTATATCTCACAAAAATACACTTTTCACCTATCACCCAACATCATTCTCAACTCATGTGGTATCAAAGAGTATGTGACACATTCAAAGACTCTCAAATGTGAGACATTATATTTCTTCTTGCTCAAAATTTCTTGTCATATCTTATTAATCACTTCTTTTGTTGGACAATTCTTTAAGATGTATACTGCACATTCAACCACTTCAACCCAATATTCATTTGGTAAATTCTTAACTTTTATCATGCTTCATTTTATTTCCATAATTATCCTATTTTTTCTTTTTGCAATTCCATTTTTTTGAGGTGTATATCTTATTGTGAATTGTTTTCTTATTCCATTTTTCTTGCAAAAATTCATAAAATCATTTGATATGTATTCACCACCTTGATCAGTTCTCAATGTTTTCATATCATATCCACTTTCATTTTCAAATTTTATATTAAACACCTTAAAAATATCAAACACATATGGTTTGTATTTTAAGCAATAGACCTAAGTCTTGAAGCTTTAATCATCAATGAATGTCAAGAAATATAGATTTCCACTTATGGATGGCATTTGCATTGTTCCACAAAGATCTGAATGGACTATTTCAAGTGGATGTTTTGCCTTATAATATTTACCATCTAGATTTTTTTTTCTATATTGCTTTCCATGTATGCAACTCTCACATTTTCTTTTAAGTGGACTTATTAGTGGTAATCCATATACCATTATTTTTCTATACAATAGTTGCAAGCCTCTAATGTTTAAATGTCCAAATATTAAGTACCATAACTAGGATTGATCCTTGAATGAAGTTTTAAATGTTACTTCAATAATTATTTGCAATCATTAAGGTTTTTAAAATATTTCACTTTGGATCTTAAGAAGAAATATTATATTCCTCATCATTTCAACTTTTGCAATCAGTCTATTACTTTGTTTCCTATCTAAAATCACACATTCACCATTCTCAAGTTATATCCTATACCCTTTTCACACCAATTGACCAATGCTTAATAAATTATGTTACAATCTAGGAACATTGTATACATCATATATATGTTTCTTTTCACCTTGTTTTTTTCCTATGTTAATTGATCATTTCCCCATGACTAATATATTTTGATCATTTCTTAGCTTTACTTCTGATTTTACCAAATCATCTATTGTTGCAAAAAGCTCCATACACCCATATGATTACTAGACCTATTATTTAAGAACCATACTTCCTTTAAACTCTCTTGTTAAACATTACATGTTATCAACATTGTGTTTTGTTCACTAGTGTTGGGCTAATTTTCATTTGTAAAATTTATCTTTTTTTTATTCATATGATATTGCCCTTTCATACATTCAAATGTAAAATGCCTAAATATTTTACAATAATGACATTCACTATTAGATTTTTCATATCTTTCTCCTTGATGATGGCTTTGAAAATGACTATTGCCTCTTCCTCCTAGTGGTATGAAATATATATGTAGGCTTGATACTATTTTGCTTTCAAATTGATGAGATTTTCTACTGCCTCTTGAAGAAAAATGACCTCTACCTCTACTTTAATTTTATCTCCGTCTTGTTCTATTGACTAAAATTTGGGTTTTGAATGCATTCTCCAATGAAGATGATCATGAATGGTTTAGCCTTTGATCATGTGACAATAATGACTCCACTAATTCATTAACTTATAATTGACATAGATACTTAGATTATGCAATGAGCACTACAACAAAATCAAATTTTGTAGGTAAGCTTCTGATTATTTTCTATACAACTTTATGATCTTTTGTACTCTCACCATGATATCTAATTTGATTCACAATGCCCATTACATGCATAAAAAATAAATCTTTATTCTTTGATTCCTTCATATTAATATTCTCAAAATGCCTCTTAAATATTTACAATTTAGAAATTTTAAATTTACTTGTACCTTGGTATATTTTTTATAGGATTTCCCAAGCTTTCTATGATCTTGTAGTACCTACCACACATAGAAAGATTGAGTCCACCAATGGCTTACTGAATGAAAAAAAAAATCTCATGTGTCCTTTTCTTATTTTCCTTAGATAAATCCTTCTCTATTTGTGGCAATGCTTGATATGCTTATTGATTTACTAGCTCAAGGAATCCATTTTCAACCAAATTCAACACATCTTGTGAGAAAAATAAGGTTATCATTTTTATGCTCCAAAAATTGTAATTTTTTACATTAAAAATTGTTATTTGGGGATGTTTTATACTTCCACTTACTCCTGCCATAGCTTCAAAAAAAATAATATATGTTTGCTTTCAGCTTGGAGTTTATCCCCTTTTTTAAAATCATTATTTCAACAATCTATGCTCCTTAATTTATACTCTTTTGCCCAAGATTTAAGTGCATCTCTCTTTATTCTGCAAGTTGTTGACTCTCATACCAGATGTAAGAAAGTAATAATTTTTGGATGCAAAAAAAAAGAAAATTAGAGGAAATAGATAGTAACTTAAACACAAAAAAATAAATTCAAACACAAAACAATTTATTTGTCATTGAACTTCTATTTCCAAAACTAATATATTTTTCAAATCTTCTTTTGTGAATAGAGTTGCACTACTTTATTCTCATACATACATTTATCTATTAGTTACAAAGTAAAAGGCAAGATTGCACTATATACATACATACATACATACATACATACATACATACATACATACATACATACATACATACATACATACATACATACATACATACATATATATATATATATATATATATATATATATATAGAGAGAGAGAGAGAGAGATAGTGTAATGTTATATTATTTACAAAATAAAGTATAGAATGGTGTAGCATACAAGTCTCATGAAACATGTAGAAGGAGAGAGAGATAATGAATTAATTGAGCTAGATGTACATAGGTAGAGACATGTGAACAACCGTACAAAAGTAAAGAAGGTTTATTGAAGAGTGTTGAGTTGTGGCAGTGAGATGGCATGAAGATTAAATATTCAACTAAGTTAGAAAGTATGTCCACAAACATACTTAGCTTTCCTATGGATAATAGGGTGCCTTTGCCATCTTAGAATGGTCTTTTTTGGCACATGTTTATTTCTACCCCTAAGAATTCTTGAGAGGATTAGAGGGTATCAATAATTTTCATAAATACTCAAGATATTTTCAAATCTTTCTTGTTGTGTCATGAATTAGTTCAAGACTTTTTGTGTTGGGTTGACTTTGGGCCTACGTAAGAGGAATGATTTTCTTCTTACTTTGAAAATTTACCCTGCTCCTAATGGGACTCTTGTGTTTGTTGTGAACAATCTCTTGGGTTTGGTGTTCCTTCCCTATTGGTATGAGAAGTGTAATTTAATCATTATGGTTTTTAGTAGCCACATATCTTTATTAGGGTTTATCTCTTTACCTTGGGGAAAGGTGCTTAGAGAGGTATTTTGACAAATGTGAAGTTCCTTGTTTGATGCTTTTTCTAAGGATAACCTAATGAAAATGAATTTGTTCTTTAATTAATTATGTTTAACCTTAGAACCTGATGAAAAAAAAAGGTTGGACTTTTGGATGCCATAAATTTTGATCTATAGCTATGTTTGAGATCATCTTCACATTAAAATGACTTGATCATAAAGTTTAATGCTTCTATAACCTTATTTTTTAGTTATGGGAAATTTTATTGATATTTATTAGAGGCTAAACTAACCATCTTAGGGTCCACAATTATTGTTTAATTTTTTTTAAATTTAAAATTTGTCTATTTTTGTAACCAGACTTAAACTTCTATTGAAATTGGAATGATATGTTAATTTTAGAGTTTAGTTCATTTTTTGATATTTTTATAGTCTTACATGATTGAATGTGAAGCTTCCTAAAAATAATAGAAAAATTGCTAAAAATAGCAAGTCAAGTTTTATTATTTAGAGATTCAAATTTTGCATGTCAACTCTAATTCTGAGTTAAGAAATTTTTATCAATGGTTTGTAATTATTTGAATTATTCAATACAAGTCAAAAGTGGTTATTGTTTAACATATTAGCCTATTTTTAATTTTATTTATTTTTATAGTATTTGGGTTCATTATTTGCTATTAGATCAAGTTTAAATACTAGACGTGTAAGAGATTGTGAGATTACTAGGAAGAATTGCTCATATGAACCATACTATACAAGAGTTATAGAGGAAAGTAGAATAATTGATCGAGATTGTAGAGAATCAAATACAAGAGAGAGTATAATATGATGTATAATATGACACAAATCATGAAAAATAAATTATGTAATAGGAACAATAAGAATAGCTTCCATCAATAGAAGAGAGAAGGGTAAAAGCTTTATAAGGAAGAAATGAAGGAATCAAGGTTGATGTTCCATATTATGGTGGAAGTTTAAAACTAGAAGAGTTGATAGATTGGATAAAAATCATAAAGAAGTTTTTGGAATGGAGAACTATGAGAGAAGACATGAAGGTAAAATTTGCATGCAAGAAATTGAAGGCTCATGTAATGACTTGGTTGGATCACCACCATAAATAAATGTAAAGAAAAGGTAAAGAGAAGATCAACTCATGGAAAAATATGATTAAGAAGATGAGGGATTAAAAAAAAAATAGTGGATTATACATAAATCCTATATAGAAGATTTTAAAATTTGAGACAAAAGGATCATAGTATAAAAGAGTATACAAATGAATTTAGCAACCTTTACATATGTGGAGCGTATAATGAAACATAAGAGAAGATGGCCACAAGGTATGTAAATAGTTTAAAGTTTTTAAATCAAGATGAATTAAACATGTATAACATACTTTGTATGGAGGAAACTTATTAGGTAGATTTGAAGGCAGATGAAAAATAAAATAGACATAATTTGAGAAGAACATCTACTAGGCCAAGAAGAGGATAATCCACTCTAATAAGGGGATTAGGTGGATTTAATACAAATAGAGGTGGGTTTAATTACATTAGAGGAGAATCATCATGTGGTTTATAAATACAAGAAGATAATAGATAAGGGTTTCACATCTAGTAGAGAGGGACGATTTGAGAGAGGGTGAAGCTATGGTGGTGGTAGAGGATGGTTTACAAATTAACCAAGGTCTTATTTTTATTACAGATGCTGAGAAGGACATATAAATATTAAGCATCCATACTACCAAAATCAATAAATGAGGAAAGAGGATCATACAAGAGTGAATTTAGTTGAATATAAAACATAGGAGCATAATACTAAAATTATAGTAGCAGATATTAGAAAAAATCTCACGATGAGAAAAATAATGATTGGTCCAAGACAATAACATGTAGAAAATAAATAAGGTGGTGACGTATGGTTGTGAACAAATATATTTTGAAAACATGTAATTTAGGAGGTAATATATCAAAGGTAATTATAAATGGCGTTAGTCTTGAAAATATTATTTGTAAAGATATGATTGAGAAATTAGGTTTGTAGTGTGAAAATTATCATAACCTTTGTCAAATTGTATACTTTAAGAAAGGAAATTAAATTACATTATATAAAATGTGTTTAATCAAATTTCCTGTAGGAAAAACTTGCAAGGATGAAATATTATGTTATGTTATACCAATGGTTGCATGACATGTGTTATTAGGAAGGCTATGGCAGTTTGATATAAAAGAAGTTCATGATGGAGAAAATAACATGTATAGTTTATATAACGGTGGTATGAATTTTTTTTTGTTACCTATAAAATAATATGCGTATTCTTAAATCATGTTGACTGCGAATAAATTTATTAAAGACACAAAGATGACAAATTTCTACTATGCATTAGTAGTGAAGAAAAAAGACATAAACGTGGTGCAAATACAAATAGAAGTAGAATTAGTGTTGAAATAATATGTATATGCTATGCTCAATGAGTCACCAAAGAGAGATATTTATCATTATATTGATTTGATTCTAGGATCAGATCTACTCAATCAAGGAAGTTATAACATGAGTCCAATAAAACATGCATAACTAAATAAGCAAGTTATTGAATAGGTAAGGAAAGGTGTAGTAAGAGACACCATGAGTCCTTGTGTAACACCAATGTTTCTAAATCCAAATAATGATGGAGGGTGGTGGATGTGTGGATAATAAAACAATCAATAAAATTAAAATTAAAGTACATATTTCTTATACCTCGTTTAGATGATAATGTGGATGTTGCTTCAAAAGAAAAATATTTTACCAAGATTTATCTAAGTGGATACTATTAGATTTAGATTTGTGAATGAGATGAATTCAAAACAAGATTCAAGACTAGAGATGGTTTATATGAGTGGATGGTAATGCCATTCAAGTTATCTAATGCACCAAACACATTGATTAGGGTGATGAGCATAGTGCTATGAGAATATAGTGATAAGGTTGTGGTGGTTTATTTTGATGATATTTTAATATCCACTAAGACTAAATAATAACACTTATAACATATGATAATAAAAATAGAGTTGCTAAGGAAAGAGAAGCTCTATGTGAATTTGATGAATTGCAGGTTTAAGCTGAAGAGTTTTGTATTTTTGGGATTTATATTTTTAATAAATTGTTTAGGAATGGATGAAAAAAAGGAAAGGAAATTGTTGAGTCACTATCCCAAAGAACGTAACAAAAGTAAGAAGCTTCCATGATTTAACAACTTTTTATAGAATGCTTATTAATAATTTTAATATTATCATTGCACCAATAACAAATTGTATGAGAGAAAAATAGTTTGCATGGGCAAGAGAAACAATATAAAGCTTTAAAATGTTGAAGAATAGAATTATAGAAAATCCTATTTTAGTATTACCAAATTTTAAAAAAGTGTTTGAGGTTGATTGTGATGCTTCGTTTGTGAGAATTGGTGTTGTGTTGAGTCAATAAGGGAAGCCAATAACATATTTCAGTGAGAACAAAAATGAGGTAAGAACAACATATTGTATGTATGGTGTTTAATTTTATGTCTTATACATGAATTAAGACATTAGAGGAATTACCTAGTTCCTAAGGAGTTTATATTAGGTGAATGCTAAAAAAAAGTTAACTAGTATCCATGCAAACTGGGTGTCTTTCATGCTACGTTATAATTTTGTGTTGAAGCACAAATCAAAAAAATAGAATTAATACATTAATGATTTGTGCAAGAGAGTGGATTAGATAAGTACTATAGTGAGTAAATTAGTTGGATTTGAATTTATTAATAAATTATATGATATTGATCTAGATTTTGGCAAGATGGATATGTAATGTAAGAATCCATTTATAAGTGATAATAGTAATGTTTATGAGGAGTATATTATGCATGATGATTATCACTTCAAAGGGAAACAATTATGTATTCAAATTGGGTCTATAAGAGACAATAATATAAGAGAAGTTCACATTGGTGGATTGGCTAGACACTCTGGTAGGACAAAGACAATAGCTTTGGTGGAGGATAAGTATTTTTGTCCAAAGATGAAGAGAGATATGAAAAGGTATGTCTTAAGTTGTAGAATATGTTAGATAGTAAAAGGACACACATAAAATACAAGCATATACATGCCATTACCTATTCCAAGAGGATAATGGATAGATTTGAGTATGGATTTTGTGTTGGGATTATCAAACACACAGAGAGGTAATGATTCAATTTTTATTGTTTTGACATGTTTTCTAAGATGGTTCATTTTATTTCATGTAAAAAAATTAATGATGTGACTAGAGTTGCGAAACTATTTTTTAAGTATATTATGAAATTGCATGGTGTTCTAAGAATTATTAAAATAGATATGTACATGCAAATTTTAAGTCATTGTTTGAGTACTTTATGGAGGAAGATGGGAGCTAAACTATAATTTAGTAGTGCATACCATCTCCAAATCGATGGATAGGGAAACATTATAAACATGAGCTTGGGAAATTTGTTGAGATGCATAATTGGAGAGAATCCAAAATAATAGGACTCAGCTTTACCACTAGATGAGTTTACATATAATAGTTTAATGAATATATCAATGGGAAAATAAACATTTAAGAATTTTTATGTGAGAAATCCTATGAGTGTTTTAGATTTGGTATATTTACCAATTATAGGATTTAGTGATGATGCACAAGTGTTTACAGAATATATACAACAATTTAAAGAAGTAAGAAGAAAATTTAAATAAAGTAATAAGAAGTATAAAGCATCAAAAAATGTTAGAAGAAGGTCAAGATTATATTGAATAAGTAGATTTAGTGATGGTTTACTTGATGAAAGATAGATTTATGAAAATTTACAAATAACAAGTTGAAGCACAAAATAATTAGACCTTGCGAAATTGTGAAGAAAATCAATGACAATGATTATGGGGTGAGTTTACCATTAAAAAAATTGTATCTCATCAGTATTTAATATTTTAGATTTATATGATTTCCATGGAGAATATGGTGAAGGTGAAGAATATTAAGTAGATTGGAAGCAACATGTGCCAAAAAAGAAGAACAAAAACATAGTGCATGTTTTGCATAAAAAGAAAGTAAACACAAGGCAAGGAAGTTATGATAGGTGTTTAGTATAGTAGTAAATATCACAACAGGAAGAAAATACTTGGATTATACAGTGGGAGCTGAAGAATATTTATAAGAATAATTTATAGCAGTACAATTAGATCAACTCATATGAGCTGATTTATTTCCAACTAGAGGACAATGATACAAAAAAAGTGGCCAAACTTTTGAAGGTGATAACTTTTGATCTATAGATCTATTTTAGACTATCTTTGGGCTAAAACAATCGAATCAAAAATTTCAATGCTCCCATAGCCTGCCCTTTTGGTTATGGGATATTTTTTATATTTTTTTAGGTCAAACACGATCATCTTAGGTTCTAAATTTTTAGCTTAAATTTTTTTTCTAGTTTTTTCTAAATTTTTAAATTGTCTATTTTTGTAACCAGACATGAACTTTAGTTCAAACTCGTCAAATAGATTAGTTTTAGAGTTCAGTTTATTTTTGGATCTTTTTTGATCTAAGCATGCTTTCATGTGAAACTTCTTAAAAATAGTCAATTATTAAAACAACAAGTCAAATTTTATTAATATTAGTTTTTATTTTTAGAGATCTAAATATTGCATGATTTTGAGTTAAGGCTTATTTATGCATGGTTTGTAATTATTTGAATTATGCAATATGAATCAATACTGGTTATTATTTAGTTTATTGGGCGATTGGTAATTTTATTTGAATTGATAGTAGTTGGGTTATTAGAACCCTTTCCTTTAGCCAATTCATGTGGATCCCAATTCTTTTTCACTCAAAAGGATATAGACTTCGGTAAGTTTTCTTGTGGATTTACAAGAAATTTCAGCTCTAAGATTCATTTTGGTTTGGAAAGGGAGGGAGTCTTTTGGGACTTTGATCAGTTTATCCTTTAGCTTGGCTAGGGAGGGTGGTGGAGTGGTAGTTGTTTCATATTGTAGTTTTTAGTATGTTTATCCTCATAAATTGTTTATCTTCATCTCCAAGGATGCATAAGGAATTAATTTTAGTAGTTGGGATATTCAACTACATGAAATTAATGTCTCAATTAACATTTACTCAAAAAAATTGGGTTCATTGGAGTTTTAAGGATTTCGGTGGTTTTTTGCATACTAGAATCCTGGGGGAATCCCACTCAAATCTCAGATTTGGTCTTGGATTCTTCTCAGATTATATTTTTAATACTCAAAATCAAGAAAGACTACTCAATTGATTCACAAAGGAATATTGCTTTGGATGACTTCGTGCGTTCCCAGAGGGATCCTTAGACAAATTTATGGATTCCTTGAGGAATCCTTTCCCAGAAGGACTTATGGATCCCAAGTAGAATCCTACTCTAATCAGCCCCATTGATTCCTTGCGGAATCCCTCATCATATTACATCAAGGATTCCTAAGGGAATCCTTCTTCACATGGTTTTATGGATTCTTATAGGAATCCTTCCCCAGTTTACTACATGGAGTCCTCAAGGTAACTGTTTTCTAAAAATTACACACAAATCCATTCTCCAATTTTTTTTGGTATGTGAATCCACCATATATTTTTATTTTAGAAACCTAGAGCTTTCTTTGTGTTTACACTGGTTCCCAATCTAGTCAAATTGGTCAGTTTGGATGTCTGGGCAAAACATAGTTTTGGTTGGTTGGGGTCATTACCACTTCTTTCTTAGTGTTTGCTTAGGGTTGGGTTTAACCGAGAACCCTGTTGGTTTTTTTATTGGTGCTTGTTCTTCCTTTTGGAGACCTAGGCCTCCTTTATGCTTAGGATGGTTTTGGAACTAGTGAAATGTCAAAATCAATTGAGGGTTGTATGAGCATCTTTCTCCACAAGTCCAAACTAGTTTTCCGTCCATCTAAAACCCATTGTTTCCCACCCTAGTTAAAAGTAGTTGTTAGCTCTTTTTCTTAGTGTTGTTCTTTTTGGTTGGTCATTTGTCTTTCTTTAGTGAAATGTTTCATCTTTATATCTTTAGTAATCCATGGAGAGAAGGACCTCCTTCCATGTCAGGGGTTGAATTTCACACTAGCATTCAAAAATAAATTTAAATTAATCTAAACAAACAAAATGTACATTCCAAACAATAAATACATCATGCACCACAACCTTTTCACTACACATTCTCATCCTAATTAATTAATAAACAATAAAACAATTGATCATAGAACTTCCTAAAAAAAATTAACCACAATTCGAATATATATACATCATGCACCACAACCTTTTCACTACCCATTCTCATCCTAATTAATTAATAAACAATAAAACAATTGATCATAGAATTTCCTAAAAAAATTTAACAACAATTCGAATATATATATAGATTTTCATCACGTACATCATAAACTCTTCACTACCTATACTCAACCAAATTCCTAAATAATAAAATAATTGATTATAAAATTTCTTACAAAACGTAACCACAAATTTAAAAAACATCTATATATATACACCTTTTTCAACATGGAAATAACCATTTAAATTGTATATTCAAATACTCAATTGTTAAATAATTTACATATATAAAATTTTAAAATAAACAAACAAAAATGTTAAATAATGTAGAGTCAAACATCATATCTAATCAGAGTCGAGCCTTCACCGCTCATTTTGAGTAACGGACACTCGAATAGTCAAAAATACATTTTAGAGAGAATAAAATCCTTGCTAAAAGATTAGCCAAAGCAGGAGAGATGGGCCTTAATAATAATAATAGGAATGATGTACTGCATTGTTGTCTCCAACATATATTCTCAAAGTCACGAAATGCAAATGCGATATGGTTGGACGTACCTCAAATAAATTAGAATGGGAAAAATCCGCGCTTTTTCATGGTTGGTGGCGGAGAGCTACTATTCACGTCGCTACCATAACCCATCGTATCGTGTTCGGCACCGCTGTTTTTATAGGTCCTTTGTATGAGACTTTTTTTTTTAAAAACCCCACCTCCATAAATGAGTACGTTCGGATAAATAAAAATTATTGAATTATATATTCGGAGCTCGTAAGATGAGTGTAGAGGGTTGGTTATGATAATTTTTTATTTAATAAAAAAGGGTATATTATGATGATGATGATGATGACGACGACGACGACGATGACGACGACGAAATTTATATTTTTATTGAAAAAGGAGTTAGATGTGAAGTTGAAATCAATTTTGGGTAAATAATTTTTTTAGCATTGAAAATCTAGAAAATGTGGGTTTAAGGAAAGAGATCAAAACAAAGAATTATATCATCAATCTACCTTCGTTATTTGTAATTATGATAAGATATCAAAACTCAAAACTACTAATGACTCTTGTATTGAATATATAAACATTATTAAAAAAGAGGTAGTACGTTTATTTAAAATATTGTTTACGTATTCTTCCCTAAACTTTGTTATATAATAATAACAATTTTTTAATCTGATTCTTATAATTATTAATGATAATTACAATGTTAATTTAATAAAACTTTTTATAGAGGAAAAAAAGACAAACAATATTATGGAGTATGTATAATGATAAAGCCCTAAGCCTTGGTAGGTTTCCTTTTATTTTTTTCAAAAAAAATGAAGACATTATAAAAATGAATATTATCAAATTAAGATTAAGCATGTTCTTAGTTTTCTTTTATGTTTTTATTTTGTAAATACATGGGGATGCCCATGTTCGTTTTTAGTAAATACATGAGGATGCCCCTCTGTTTTAGTAAATACACGGGGATGCTCCTCTTTGATGGCATGTCAATTTTTTTTAACGACAATATGTCCATCACATTCAAGAATAAATTGTCTTTTTAAAAATGAAAATGGATTTTTTGAGCAGGTAAAACTAAATTAATTCAATTATATATTCAAGGAGTACAAGTCAATTTAATGTTAGTCTTGGAAACTCTTACTAATGTTAAATCCAAATTAATTAACATCACAAAAAAATATGAAATGGAGAATTTAGTAAAATTGTTTTAATGAAATAGTAAGAGGTTTGATTGCCTAATTCAAATCACGGGATTAGAATTAGAATTTTCTTCAAGATGAATGAAGCTTTTGAAACAACCCCCCAAATAAATTTGGAACCATATATCAGAGTACATTCTTAGATGAGTATTGAACCCAATACCTCGCTTACAAATGCAAGTGATAATAATTCAATGTACTCATGTACATACAATTTAGATAATTAGCTAGAGATAATTATATTGAAAGGGTGATACATGAAAGCATGCTACCTTCAGTGATGTTTATGGGGTTTAGTGTGAATCGATGTATGGATACATGGATATGACTCATGTGTCATATGTGGCACTTGTTCTTCCAAATAGGACCATTTCTAGGTCCTTAACCCTAGGTAAATGTCTCACTCTCCTTAGTGTATTTCAATTCCACTTGATGATGGTTAAGTTCCTAGTGTCAGTTTAATTGGAAAGGATAACTCTAACATCTTATGTTATCATTCAAGTTAAAATGGGTTTATAATAAAACTACAAGTTACTTGATTTAACTTTATCATATAATCAAGTATGATAAATCATAAACAAAACCATAATTTAATTCAATACATACAGATTTAGGTTAAGTATACAATGAAAAATACTAATTCATAAAAGAGAGTACAAATATGAGCATATTGAAACTCAAGGCTTCACAGTGATACCGGTCGAGGTTATAATCACCTCATGACCTAAAGGTCTCCACACTATTACCTTATTACAACACTCAATCATTAAATGTGAATGTCCTTATTAGAATAAATGAACAGTGATATAGTTATGATCAATATCATTATTCATCAAATAACCTTCATCGACAACCTATAATTAAATCCATGTTACAACTTTATATTGGCATAGCCAATATGATATAATAAAATGAAGGGCATTAAAAACATAATACAACCAAGAGTATCCATCCATCAATATTTAAGTATTTAATCAATTATAAGGTTAAATGGGAGATCATATTTAACTTCATGTATATTCCAATATTTTCATATATATTTTATCTTAGAATTTGTTTCAAATGATGAGCAAATTTCATCATAACCATTCATATGGAATAGAACTCATTAAAGAAACAATCCCTTTTATATAACAATTTTCATTATCATTTGAGGTAATAAATTTCATCATGAATAAGTATAATAAAACATGATATTCCAGATTTGAACAAACATAATCTAAGCTTGTATTCAATAGATTTTAAATGAACTAGATGATTTCCATACAACTGGGTGCACACAACTATATAAATAAAAGTTCAGCCGAGTTTCAAGGTGAATGAAACCCAAATAAAATGTTTCACTTAAGAAAATTTTACAAATTTGTGTTGGGCATGCCATGGTTTAGCAATGCAACAAGTTTAGCCAACAAAAAAATGGGGGAAAGCACATGTAGTCCAAATAGGTGAAAATCAATAAGTAGGAATGCCTCTACCATTCATTTATACAACATTAAATGTTGTAGAAAATAATATTCAGCTAATTCATTTCATATGTTAAAGTAATCAAACATGGTTTCATAATCAACTCTATATCAATTTGTATAAGAATTCTAATTTAATTATGTTCTAGGTAGTCTTTGTAATAAACTAAACAACTCAAAAATTCTATTCATGTCCACAAAATGCCTTATATTCAATATGAAAAATAGATCAACTCAAAAATTATTACTCATTCCATAAAATAATTACTATTAAATACAAGAATAGAAGTAATACTTTTTAGATTTAATAAATGCAATATACATACCTTTATACATAACCAAGTATGCCTGAATTGTGTATTAGAAGAAAGGATTTTATTTATGTTTTCCATGTGTCGAAAAATGATTATAATTAGATTAATCGAGTAATTGTGTATAGATGAAACATCTTAGAAATATGCATGTTCTATACAACTTTTAGTGGTTACACTATCAAATGTAAACCAACTAACAAGTATCTATTTATATCAATTGATGATAACCATTATTAAATATAAATTATTAACTTACTTATCAAATATAAATAGTATGTTCTACATTAAGCAAACATGTTTATATGCCTGAGTAACTTTACTCATAATATCCACCAAATAAGCATATCCAACTATACAAGATTATATAACTAAATCAAGAAACAAATACTATATTGAACAAATCCAAAGATTATTCTAAGTTAGCAATATGCATGAATTCTATAATAATATAACATGATCACATAAATATATCAAAAGAGTAATTTTGCATTAATAATATCGACAAAATAATTTATCAATAGGAAGGAAAACTATTTAAATAATTTGTGAATTAGCATATGAAATGAACTACCTTTAGCAATATAACAATTTTAACATCTTACTATTTAAGCAATATTTAAGCTTACATTCCTCATCTTTCGTTCTATCAACATATATGAGCATATTAACATAATTAACCAATATCTAATTAAGATAATAACTTAACTATGTTCATGAATTAAATACACTTATAAACTAAATAAGAATGTATAATTAATATAAATTAACTCATTACCATTTACTTCTTCTATTCGCAATATCATCTAACCATGGATAAGTAAATAATTAAATTGGACAAACCCTCCCAACTAGCCCTATGATCCCAACCATCTGTGACCCTTACGACCCCAACCATCATAAATATTGTGGTTATAATAACAAGGGATGACAAGAGAGTTATAAACAAGTCATATTTTAAACCATTAGACATCTTGACACAATGACACAACTCAAACAAAAGACATATAATCATCATTCTAAGGTGACGAGGGCAAAACTTACCCATAACCAATATAAATTGGAAGTGGGGATAACTAATTGTGTCTACTAAATGATATAGTAAGGGATAAAACAACTAATCCTTTTCTAGAAAATGAACCCAAAAACTATCAAGACAAATAAAATTACCAATAGGCCACAATTTTGAACAATAACTTATATTGATTCATATTGAATGGCTTGAAATAACTACAAACTCAAACCATTATTAAATAAGTCTCAACTCATAATTTATATTTGACACAAAATTTTCAAAAATCTAAAATCTAAGAAAAAAAATCTATATTTAGTAGCCACTATTTATAGTAATTTTTGCATGTGTGCATGGCTCTAAAAATTTCTTAAAATAACAGGAATACTAAAACTAGGTTATAGAGGAAATTCAACTAAAGTTGACAGCTAGTTCTAAAAATAGAAAATTCTTGAAAAAATAATTAAACATTAATCTTGAACCCTCAGATGATCACGTTTGGCCTTTAAAACATATTGAAATCAATTCTAAGTAGATAGAGTAGCTTAGGGAAGAATCAAAATTTTGATAAGGTCATTTTGGCATCTAGAAGAGCTCAAATAGAGTTACGGGTCAAGATTTTTAGCCTCTAGAAGGTTGGATTTTTTTTTTTGCATTATTCTCCTCTTGTTGAAAATAACTCCGCTCCTATGAGTTGACCAGATTATACTATTTCCATTTATATTTATCAATCTTTTTCTTCTCCCATTTTGTAATCCAAGTGTTGTCTTCTTGCTACAATCCTTCCCGCTACACCTAATACTTGTTATAATTCCCTTACCCTGTGCTCACTATCTTCATATCTAAAACATGAACTTTTCCCCTTCTTCTTTGGAACCTACTTCTCCCAATTTACTTATTCATCTTCATCACCTTCACCATCTTCTCCTTGGAATTTATATAAATTTAAGACATTAAATAATGTAGATATATTAAAAATATGTGCTAAACTCACCTCATATGCATTATCATTGATTTTTTTCATAATTCTATATGGTCTAATTTTCATGTACTTCAACTTACTGTATGTGCCTTTTATAAATCTTTCTTTCCTTAAGTAAATCATTACTAACTCTCCTGAAAATACCTTGGATCATCTTTTGACATCTATTGCTACTTTGTATTTCTCATTACTTTCCTGCAACATTCTTATTACTCATTCTTGTAACTATTATGTATGCTTTATAAATGCTTTTGCATGATTATTAATTTAATCTACAATTGGAAATTTTACCAAATCTCAAATACCCATAATATTTCTCAAATAAATAATTTGAAAAGGTGACTTTCCTATCGGTCTATTTACTATATTTTTATATGCAAACTTAGCTTGTGGTAAAGCCAAGTCCCATTGCTTGAGTTTCTCTCTCACTATGCATCTCAAAAATAATTCCAAGCTCCTATTCATAAATTTTGTCTATCCATATATTTGTGGGTGATATGCATAATTGAATTGTAACTTAGTACCCATCTTATTCCACAAAGTCCTCCAAAAATGACTTCAAATTTATCTGTCCCTATCTAATGTAATAGTTTTTGGAACACCATGCAATCTCAAAATATCCATTAAAAAAAATTATGAAACTCTAGTGGCATCATTGGTTTTCTTACATGTAATGAAATAAACCATTTTAGAAAATCTATCTGCAACAACAAAAATTAAATTGTTACCTCTTTGCGTGTTCAACAATTCCAACACAAAGTCCATACTCAAATCTATCCATGGTCCTCTTGGAACTGGTAATGGCATACATAATTAAGTATTTTGTGCATGTCATTTAGCCACCTGACATATTCTACACCGTGAAAAATACCTTGTCACATCTCTCTTCATCTTTGGCCAAAAATAATTTTCCTCCACCAAAGCTATTAACATCGTCTTAACAAAATGTCTAGTCAAACCACCACTATGTAAATCTCTTATTATATTGTCTCGTAGAGACCCAACTACAATGCATAATTATTTACCTTTGATTAGATAACCTTGTTTTATAAGATACTCATCATGAATAATATTTGTCCCACCTATGAATTAATTACTTCACTGTTCAACTATCTTGCTAAAATATGGATCAATATCATATAATTATTTATTATCTTCAATTCCAACTACTTCACTCACCATAGTAGTTACTAATGATACTCTCATGCTCAATGCATCAACTATCTATTTTTTTTTCTTATTGATGTTTTCACATAAAATCATACCCCTATAAGAAAGAAACCCACTTTGCATGCATATTATTCAAATTATTTTTTGTATTCACATACTTCAAAGATTCATGATCTGTAAATAGTATAAACTCTGGAGGCACCAATTAATGCCTTTAGTGTCTTAATACTTGTATAATTGCATAAATTTCAACATCGTAAGTATAATACTTTCATCTTACCTCATTCAATTTCTCACTAAATTATGTTATTAGCTTTCCTTCTTCACTTAACACAGGAACCAATTACCATAAGTGAATCATCACAATCAACCTCAAATAATTTCTTAAAATTAAATAATGTTAAAATTGGTCTTTCTATAATTTTCTTCTTCAAAAATTCAAAGCTTTATGTGGCTTCTCTAGTCCATGCAAATTTTTCTCTCTCCTGCAATTTGTTATTTGTACCACAATACTACTAAAATTTCTAAAAAATATTTTCTAAAAAGTTGTTAAACCATGGAAATCTATTACCTCTATAATGCTTTTTAGAATAGGTCACTCAAAAATCACCTTCATCTTTTATTCATCCATTTTTACACCATCTGTTGAAACTACAAATCCTAAAAATATGAAATTGTTCTATATAAATCTACACTTCTTCAAATTTGCATACAACTTCTCCATTCTTAGCAAATCCATTACCACTCTTGAAGGTTGTAAGTGTTCTTATTTAGTCTTAATGAATATCAAAATATCACCAAAATAAACAACCATAAATTTACCAATATATTCTCATAGCATTGTATTCATCAAGCTTATAAATGTGTTAGGTGCATTTAATAGTTAGAATGGCATCACCATCCAATCATATAAGTCATCCCTAGTCTTCAAATCAGTTTTCCACTCATCTCCTTCATGAATTTGAATATGGTAATAACTACTCATCAAATCAATTTTGGTAAAATATTTTGTTCCTACAAGGACATCCATCATATCATCTAAATGAAGTATAGGAAACCTATACTTTATTATAATTTTATTAATTGCTATAATATTTACACACATTCTCGATCCTTCATCTTTATTTGGAGTTAACAAAGCTAGTGTTGCATAAGAACTCATACTCTCCCTTATCACCTTCTTCCTTAGCAATTCAGTAACCTATTTATTTAATTATACATGTTTCGTTGGAATCGTCCTATAAGCTTCTTGATTGGGTAGAGATGATCCTAAAATAAAATCAATATGATGTTGTATATCTCTCTTTGATGGTAAACCATCTAGTAACTCCTTAAACATAAGATCTGTATATTCTTTTAACACTCTTACTACTTCTATTGGTATTAGCACTATTTCTATTTCTTCATTATTTTCTACTAATGCATATCAACAATCTGCAACCTTCATATCTTGAATAAATTCTCTAGTAGAGAGCATGATTTTTGTCTTATATTTCTCTATAAGAGGTAATAATACTACCTTTGTATCATATTTCTAAAAAGTGTACATGTTCTTTGCTCCATCATGATTTATTTTCTTATCAAATTGCCACGATCTTTCCAATAACACATGGCATTCATCCATCAAAATAACATCACACAATATTTCATAATTATAACTCTTTCTTATATAAAATTTGATTAAGCACAATTTATCTACTATAACTTCATTCCATTTCTTTAACCATGAAAGATGATAAGGAGTATGATGCTTTTCAAATTGTATATTTAGTTTCTCAATCATTTCTTTAGAAACTATATTTTCACAACTACCACCATCTATAATTAGTTTGCATACCTTTCCACATGAGGAACATCTTGTTAAAAAAATATTTCATCATAGCCATGTATCACCACTTTTTTTATTTTTCACTTGTTCCTTCCTTGGATTTATTATGTTTTTTCTCATCATGAGATTCTCTCTAACATCTGTTGGTGTAACTTTAGTATTTTTCTCTTTTATTTCAGCCTCCACTAGATTTACTCTCAGGAAATCTTCTTGCCTCTTTTTTAATCATGATAGTGTGCACACTCAAATGCTTTGTGCCCTTCTTCTCCACATCTATAGCAGACATAAGATCTATTCTGATTTGGAAACCATTCTCTAGCACCAGAATAACCTCATCTTCTGAAATCCTCTTCCTCTTTGTTGGTATTGAAACCCTTGCCTATTATCATCTTTCCTTTCTACTCTATGTGATGATTGACCTATATTATTATTAGATGCACTTTTGGTGGTATTAAACTCACCTCATCCCTTATTTGGAGGGGATCCATCTCTTCTTAGACCAAGAGACATTCCTCTCAAATTCTATCTATTTTGTTTTTCTTCTACCTTCAAAGCTAAATGATAATCCTCCTCCATGCTAAGTATTCTATGCATGTTTAATTTATCTTGAATATAAAATTTTAATCCATTTACATACCTTGTATCCATCTAATCTTCTATTTATTCATGCTCCACTCATGTTAAAATCTTATTAAATTCATATGTATACTCTTGTATACTATGATATTTTTACCTCAAATTATGAAATATTATGTATAGGGTTTGTGCATAATTTATACAAAGAAATTTCTCCCTTGGCTTCTTCTCTATATTTTTCCATGAATTAGTCTTCTCTTTGCCTTTTTTCTATCTCTCTTTTTTCAGTTAATCCCACCAAATCATTGCACGACCTTTCAATTTGTTGCATACAAACTTTACCTTCTTGTCTTCTCCCATATTTTTCCACTCAAAGAACTTCTTTATTTTATTAATCCAATCTATCAAATCCTATAAATTTTAAGTTACCTCCATAATATATAATATCAACCTTGATTCCTTAATTTCATTCTTCTAAATCCCTAACCATCCTCTCTTCCATCGATGCTGGTTGTGCTTAATATTCTTCTTCGTACTGAACTTCTTCATCATGATCTATGTCTTCCTCATCACCACCTTATTTTCTCTATTGATTAGTGATAAATTCTATTAGTTATTTCAATTAAATCTACAGCTCTTGTATAGTCTAGTT
>JARHVA010003309.1:1565000-1570000 GCA_037957365.1 Torreya grandis | reverse complement strand
TGTCTAACTTTGAAGCTCTTCACCTTCTTTCTAATAAATATTGGGACTATGAAGGTCCCTCTCCCTAAGAAGTGTGAACAGAATTAACCATAAAATATTTTACCCACTTCTAACTTCCCATTTGTTCAAATTGTGGTCATAGGTATTGGTGATATGGGTTTCGGAGAGTTTGTTTTAGTCTTGAATTTTCTTCCCTATTTTGTCTTCTTAGATAGTTTGTATTTGAGGTGCTCGAAGAAGCCATAGATTCTATAATGGGTTCACATTTCATCAAAAGAAATTGGGTAGTGGTTTTGGTTCACTACTTGAAGGATATTTTTGAAATTGGTGGTAAAGGCTTCTAGTGGTAGAGTTTTCATGCATTCTATGAGTTGTGCAATGGTGGTTCTTCCTTCTTGAAATCTTGGACTAATCTGGGATATATTTTTTTTTATTGATACGTAATTTTATTTTTAAAGATTTTGGGGTTTCAATTCTTTAGTCTTCTCTCTTTTAACTATCTAATTGGATTTATGGCTAATTGACTTTTTCATTTTATGCCCATCTCCGTTTGTTCTCATGAAAACGTCTTTTATATTTTTTATTTTGATTTGCTGACTAGAATCTTTTGTAGAATAGAGTAAAAAAACTTTTTCCTTATTATTCTTTATCATAAACAAAAATATTCTACAAATAATATAATCAAAAGTACATCATGAAAATAATTGATATAATTTTATTTTTCTTTTTTTTCAAAAAAGAACGAAAGAACAACTACAAACCAAAAAGAAATATTTATATGTATTCATAACTTTTCACTAGGGAAACTACCATATAACTTGCATTCCCAATTAGTCAATTCTTAAACTGTTTAATATGCAATCAAATAATAAATGTCATTTGGTTTCCCAATATACCGAGTGTTTAGTGCTAAGCCTTCACCCCTCATTCTTAATGTGATTCTTGAATAGTCAAGAAAACATTTAATAAGAGGATTTCTGTCACATTACGGGCAAAAGAGAGGCGGGCCTTAATAATAATAGTATTGATGTACTGCGCTATAATCTCGGTCATGTATTCTATGTTTGGGAAAACAAACATAGAAGTACCTCAAATAAATTAGAATCGGAAAATTTATGTACCTTTCATGTTTTGGGGAGCAGACTAACATCGACAAGGCATTTGATGTGTTAATAATTGTGCGATTTCTTCCACACGACTCACAAATAGTCCCTCCGCATGAGTTGATCTGTTTAATTGTGTTTTATTACAACAAAAAGTACTCTCTTATTTTATATTTTAATTTATTATTTACACTACAAAGTCCCGAGTTATTAATGTTTTCGAGTCTGTATTTCTTGTTCTCTATCAATGCTTGATGTTATAAAATTTTCACATTCCATTAGTATATAGATTAAATTAGAAACGTAGTTGATCATTTTATTTTTTATTTAAATTAGATTATTTTATATTAATATTAATAATGTTCATAAGAAATTGTATTTAAGATTTAAAAGAAAAAAAAGTGTTACATTTAAGAAATAGTATTTCTCACAAGAAAAACAAAATATAAGTTGAAATACATTTCGATTACATATAAGTAAACTTGGTGGTCACATATATCTTTATATATGTTTTAATATTATAAAGTGGGTTCACATCAAACTTCAATACAATCACTTATAATACTATATTCACATATAATTATATTTTTCATAATACAAATAGTAAACTAAAACACATAAAACTTGAGAGAAACAAAGAAATTTTCTTAGAGTTTAAATTAATTTTTAATTTTTAACTTTAAATAAGATAAAACTTAAGTGTAATTTAGAATTTGTATTGTATGTCAAATTAATAAAATATAATCATAAAAATGATTTATTTCACTTTGCTATATACATAAGTAATCAAAAGAGTAGGGTGCCTAACTTAGTGTTTTGTTATGTGTTCTATTTTGTTACAATCACCAAATATGCTATACCGAGAATTTCTGATTGTTCAAATCAGGACACATATTTTAAAAATCAATAATATATCTATAATATTGCTTAGATGCATATGGTAGTTGGATCCATCTAATATGTACCGAAACCATATAAGAAATCTGCATTGATGTATGACAATTTGGATTTTTGCCCGTGTCTGCAAGTGGCTCTTCTGCAATCACATATCTTAGGTCATGTGTGAATATGTTTGTTTTTATTATCTTTTATTTTATCTCTCTCTTGTAATCCGGAGACCAATGTGACTTAGAAAAATAAGTTATTAGGTTCGGTGAGACTATCCTCAACTAATCTCGAATGAGTATAGAACCATTGCCTATATTAACAATACTCTATAGATGTCTCAAATTGCATGTATTTTCCCTCCATGGCATGTGAGTGGAAAATCATGTGAATGAAAGTGTAAATATAATTTCATATATGTAATCCTTCGGTACAAGCGTGCAAATAAACAAATTCTTCATAAAATTCAAATTTTAATATCTTATAAAATGCAATTTAGAAGGGTGGAAAATATTACAGAAATGATAATATTGATAATCGAAATAATTAGAAAAGTGTTGATTTCAATGTAGATAAAAAGGAGAATTTTTCTTAATATTTAGAAATTAGTGAAGACAATTTTTGAATTTAATATAATATCAACAAAATAAAGAAAAATATTCCTTAAGAAAAATTTCTATAGTAATAGAAATATACATAGGATAAAAATTAATCACAAAAACGAATCATCACAATAATAGAAAAGGATTGTAGGGATCTAAAAGTATCACATTCTATTAAAAGGAATAATGGCAATTAAGAATAATTATTGACATACAAAACATCATATTCTTAGAAAATCATAATAATTTAAGAAAAATAACTCAAGTTTGGAAATGTATCACAAGTTTCAAAATGGATGATAAACCCATAAAAATATCACATAATTTTAAGGACATTTTTAGTCATGAAAATAATTGTAAGCCTAGAAAACATTAGAAACCAAGATAATCACTTTAAGCTTAGGAAAGTATCACCAGTGTAGAAAAACATCATAGACTTGAGACAACATCACATACTTAAAAATTTCCATATGCATGGGAAGGAAACCTAGTTGTTAAAAAGATTCAAAGGATTATAAGTAATGAACTATAATACTATCAAGCAAAATAAAAATCTAATAGGCCAAGATTCTGAATAGTAACTATTATTGATTTGTATTGGATTATTAAAAAATTTACAAACCATGCATAAATAAGTCTCAATTCAGAATTGAAGTTTACATGTAAAATTCAGAACTCTGAAAATGAATAAAACATGACATGTTATTTTTAGTATATGTTATTTTCAATAAGTTTTTCATAGAAGTTCACACAACTCTAAAAATATCTATAAAAAAACTCTATAATCAACCTATTGGATGAATTTCAACTAAAGTTCAAGTTCGGTTACAAAAATAGATAATTTTTATATTTAATAAAAACTTCAAAATAATATTAAACATTAATTTCAAGCCCTCTAATGGACATGTATGCCCTTCAATAATATCAAAAAACATATCATAAATGGAAGGGAGGGGGTTATTGTAGCATTTAAATTTTTGAGATAGTCATTTTGGTGTGAAGATGGACTCAAACATAGCCACAAATCAAATATTATGGCCTTTACAAGTCCGGCCTCTTTTTCTACATTATTCTCCTCTAGTTGAAATACCTTAGCTCGTCTAATTTTCTCTAATTGTAATTATACCATATATTCTTATCAATCTTTTTCATCTCCATATATGTAATCCAATTATTGTATTCCTAATTTAATCCTTTTCTCTATACAAAATACCCATCACAACTTCTTTTCCTTGTGTTTATTATCATATTATCTAGAACCTATACTATATTTTATTTAATATTCTTTATAATTTGTGACTTCCAATATACTTATTTATCTTCTTCAATTTACTATTTTATCCATAGAAATATTAATATCTAAAACATTATATACCAGAGATATCAAAATTCTATATTAAACTCACCTCATAAGCACTATCATTGTGTTTTTTTAGAGTTATACATAGTACAAATTGATTATACTTCAACTTGTTATATGTGCCTTTAAAAAATATCTCTTTTATCAAGTAAACTATCACTATATTTCCTTTCTCAAATATTTTTGGCATTCTTCTGACATCTGCTACTAATTTATAGTTTTCATTACTTTCTTGCAACATTTTTCTTACTTATTTTTGTAATTGATGTATGTGTTCTATAAGTTATTATAAATCATCTCTAACTTGTTATTTAGTTGGTAATTTTACCAAATCTAAAACACTCATAGGATTTATCTCATAAAAAATCTAAAATATTGATTTTCTTGTTGATCTGTTCACTGAACTATTATATACAAACTTAGTTTTTAGTAAAACAATGTCCCATTGGTTGGACTTCTCTCCAATTATGCATGCAAACAAAATTTTCAATCTCTTTTTAAAAAAAAAATTATATTCATATATTTAGGGATGGTATTCACTAATGAATTTTAGCTTAGTCGCCAACTTCCTCAATAAAGACCTCCAAATATGAATTATCAATTTTGTGTCTCTATCTAACGTAATAGTTTTTGGAACACTATGCAATCTCATAATATAATTAAAATATAGTTCTAAAACTATAATGTCATCATTGGTTTTCTTACATATAATAAAATGAACTATCCTCAAAGCCAAGTGATAAAAATTACCATGTAAAGTATTCTTTGCATGTGAATAGAAAACATTAAACCATTTACATAAATTACATCCATATAAACATATATCTCATCATTATCCAATCATATGGAAAGCTTGTAAAACTCATATGTATACTCCTTTATATTGTGATCTTTCTATCTCAAATTTTAAAATATTTTGTATAGGTTTTTTGGATAATCCACAAGAATAAATTTATCCCTCATCTTCTTCTCCATATTTTTACATAAGTTTATTTTTTCATTACCTTTTATCATTATTTCCTTTTTCTAGTTATCCCACTAAATCATTGC
>JARHVA010003309.1:1555000-1560000 GCA_037957365.1 Torreya grandis | reverse complement strand
TAGATTAATATCTATTTACCTATGGTGTGTCTATTAAAAGTGTTTTGTATTCGACCAATAAATGTCTTGAAATTCCTCATCAAATTCTTAATTAATTTGTATTTTCCATCATTAATGTATTTTATTGTTCAATACTTTTTGAATAATGCCAAATTTTTAAGAATTTTAAAAGAGGTGTATAAATTTAAGGATCTCATATAGAATACTGTTAATATAATAGAATAAATTTAAGATTATAAAATTACCAATAGGTTGAGATCTAAAACAATAATTTAGAATTGATTTGTATTGAATGAATTGAAATAATTAAAAACTCAAACCATGTTTAAATAATCCTCAAATTGGAATTTAGAGTTGGCATGGAAAAATTTGAAAAAACTAAAAATCTAAAAAAATGTCTATTTTTAGTTGCCATTATTTATAGTAAGTTTCACATGCAAGCGTGCAAAGGTATAAAAATATCATTAAATAACTATAAACACTATAATTAGCCTATATTATGAAATTCAATTTAATTTGACATCTGATTCTAAAAATATACAATTTCTTAAATTAGAAAATTCTCAAAAAAATCATTAAACGTTATTTTTATACCCTTAAATGATAACATATAGGCTCTGAAAAATATTAAAATTGAATCTAAGTGGATAAATTATATTATAAAAACATATAACTTTATGATATGGTTGTTTTCTCATGTGGAAGAGTTCAAATAGAGCTATGGGTCAAAAGTTATGGTGTCTAAAATATTGGCCTATTTTTCTGCATCATTCTCCTCTGGTTGAAAACAACTCGACTCCTATGAGTTGGCCTAATTATACTACTATGATTTATCTTTATAAATATTTTTTTATCTCCCATTCTATAATCCAAGTGCTATCTTCTTTCTGAAATCCTTCTCACTGCACAAAATACCTGTCATAATTCTCTGACCTTGTGGTCACTATCTTCATATCCAAAACCTACACTATTTTTTCTTTCTTCTTCTTTGGAACCTACTGATCCCAATTTACTTATTCATATTCATCATATTCACCATATTTTCCATGTAATTCATATAAATCTAGAACACTAAATACTAGAGATATATCAAAATATTGTGGCAAACCCACCTCATAAGCATTGTCATTGATTTTCTTCACAATTTTACAAAGTCCAATTTTTTTGTACTTCAACATGTTGTACGTGTCTTTTGTAACTCTTTATTTCCTCAAGTAAACCATTAACAAATCATATTCTTCAAATACCTTAGATTTTCTTATGAGAGTTGTTAATGCTTTATATTTCTAATTACTTTCCTAGAACTTTATTCTTAATCCATGAAACTTTTGCATATGCTCTACAAACACTTCTACATCATCACTAATTCGATATATAATTGATAATTGTACCAAATATAAAATAACCATAGGATTTCTGTGATACACAATTTGAAATGGTTATTTTCCTATTGATCTATTCACCAAAGTATTATAAGAAAACTCAGCTTGTGGTAAATCCAAGTCCCATTTTTTGGGCTTCTCTCCCACTATACATCTCAATAAATTTCCCAATATCCCATTCAAAATTTCTCTCTATAAATTTATTTGTGGGTGATATTCAATAATGAATTTTAGCTTAGTACCCATCTTAATCCACAATGTCCTCCAACAACTACTTAGAAATTTTCTGTCCCTATCTAAAGTAATTATTGTTAGAACACCATCCAATCTCACAATATCCTTAAAAAATAATTCTACAACTCTAGTGGCATCATTGGTTTTCTTATATGAAATGAAATGAACCATATTGGAAAAAACTTCTACAACAATAAAAATCCAATCATTACCTCTCTATGTTTTTGGTAATCCCAACACAAAATCCATACTCAAATTTGTCTATGATCCTCTTAGAACTGGTAATGGTATGTATAGTCTAGTGTTTTAAATATGTCTTTTAGCCACTTGACATGTTTTGTACCTTGAAACATATCTTGTCACATTTATCTTCATCTTTGGCCAAAAATACTTTTCCTCTACCAAAGCTATTATCTTTATCTTACCAAAATGTCCATCCAAACCACCACTATGTAATTCTCTTATTATATTATCTTTTAGAGACCAAACTGGAATACATAATTGTTTCCATTTGAAGAGATAACCTTATTGTATAGGATAGTCATCATGAATATCATCTATATCACCTGTTAATGAACTCTTGCACTGCTCAACTACCTTTCCAAAATATGGATTTGTATCATATAATTCTTTGATAGCTTTAAATCCAACTAATTCACTCACCATAGTAGTTAGTAACACTACTCTCTTTTTCAATGCATCAACTACCTCATTTTATTTTCTTGATTTATGCTTAAACATAAAAGTATATCCCTACAATAAAAAAAAACCCACTTTTCATGCCTACTAATCAAATTATTTTATGTATTCACATACGTAAAAACCTCAAGATCTATAAATATGATAAACTCCTTAGGCACGAGGTAATGCCTCCAATGTCTTAATGCTTGAACAATTGCATAATGTTCAACATCATAAGTAGAATGTTTTATTCTTAACTCATTTAATTTCTCACTAAAATATGCTATTGGTTTTCCTTCTTGAATCAGCGCAACACTAATTCCCACAAATGAAACATCACAATCAACCTCAAATACATTGTTAAAATTTGGCAATGCTATAATTAGTATTTCTATAATCTTATTCAAAATTTAAAATCTTTTTGTGGCTATTGTATTCTATGCAAATTCTTTCCCTCTAATGCAATCTATTATTGGTGCCACAATATTATTAAAAATTTTAATAATTTTTTTATAAAAAGTTGTTAAACCATGAGAGCTTATTACCTTTGTAATGATTTTTGGAATAGACCACTCAAAAATTATCTTTATCTTTACTTCATCCATTTTCATACCATCTACTAAAACTACAAATCTCAAAAATACCAAACTATTTTGTTTAAACTTGCACTTATTCAAATTTGTAGACAACTTCTCCTTTATTAACAAATCCATTACCATTCTGAAATGTTGTAAGTTTTCTTCTTTAGTCTTACTGAATATCAAAATATTGTAGAAATTAACAACCATAAACTTACCAATATATTCTCATAGAACTATATTCATCACCCTCATAAATGTACCATCTATATTAGATAATCCAAATGACATCACCATCTACTCATATAAGCCATCCCTAGCCTCGAATGCAGTTTGCCACTCATCTCCTTCATGAATTAGAATATAATAATAACCACTTCTTATATGAATCTTGGTGAAATATTTTGCTCATACAAGCACATCCATCATATCATCTAAACAAGATAGAGTAAATTTAAACTTTATTTTAATTTTTTAAATTTATCTATTAACTACACACATTCTCCATCTACCATATTTATTTAGAGTTAGCAACACTGGTGTTACACATGGACTCATACTCTCCCTTATCACCTTATTTATTAGCAATCACTAACCTGTTTATTTAATTTTGTATGTTTTGTTGGACTCATCCTATAAGTTTCTTGATTGGGTAGAGCTGATCCTAGAATCAAATCAATGTGATACTGAATATCTCTCTTCGGTGGTAAGCTATATGGTAAACCATCAGGCATAAAATCATAATATTATTTCAACACTCATGTTTTTTCTATTGGTCTTAGCACCATTTTTGTTTCTTTATTATTCTGCTACTAATAATAACAATAATCTACCACCTTCATATATTGGATAAATTATTTAATATATAGCATGCTTTTTTGTCTTCTCTTCCTCTTTAAGAGGTAAACAAACTCCCTTTCTACCACCTTTCCAAAAAATATGTGTTTTTAACTCCATCATGAGTTACTTTTATATCAAATTACCATGGTATCCTTAATAACAAATGGCATGCATCCATTGGAATAATATCACACCATATTTCACCATTATAGGTTTTTTCTATAGAAACCTTGATTAAGTACCTTTTATCTACTATAAATTTATTAACTTTATTAAACCATGAAATATGATAAGGATTAGGATGATTCTCACATTACATATTTATTTTATCTATCATTTCTTTAGAAACCATATTTTCACAAGTACCATCATCTAAGATTACTTTGCATGTCTTTCCACATGAAGTACATCTTGTTCGAAAAGTATTTGATCATAGCCATGCATCATCACTTTTTTTATTATGCACATGTTCCTTCCTTGGATAAATCAAGGTTACTCTCATCGTGAGATTATCTCAAACATTTATTAGTGTAACTTCAGTATTCTTCTCTTCCATTTCAGCCTCAACTATATTTACTGTTGGGCAATCTTCTTGCCTCTTTTCTTGATCTTAATAATGTGAACACTCAAATGTTTTATTCCCATATTATACACATCTATAAAAAACATAAGTTATTTTTTCATTCAAAAACCATCCTATACCACAACTACAACCTTGTCCTCTCTGAAATCCCCTTCCTTTTTAGTGGCATTGAAACCCTTGCCTATTGTCATCTTGCCTTTTTGCACCACATGATGATTCACCTTATTTGGTATTAGACCCACCTCTAGTAGTATTAAACCCATGTAATCCCATATTTAGATGGTATCTTCCTCTTTTTAGACCAAGAGATGTTCTTATGAAATTCTATCTATTTTATTTTTCTTTTGCTTTCAAAGCTAATTGATAATCCTCATCCATGCAAAGTATTTTATGCATGCTTAATTCATCTTGAATAGAAAATTTAAAAGCATTTAAATAATTTTTATTCATCTACTATTTTAATTCATCATGCTCTACTCATATGTAAATATTATAAAATTCATCTTTATACTCTTGTATACTTCGATCCTTTTGCCTCAAATTCTAGAATCTTCTGTATAGTGTTTCTGCATAATTTACAAGAAAAAATTTCTCCCTCATCTTTTTATACATATTTTCCATGAATTAATATTCTCTCTACCTTTCCTTTATCTATCTTTCTATAGGTGATCCCAATAAATCCTTGAATGACCTTTCAGTTTT
>JARHVA010003309.1:1530000-1550000 GCA_037957365.1 Torreya grandis | reverse complement strand
TAAGAATGGTTTTGTTGTGGCCTATTTGATTTAATTTGATTTTTGTGGGTATAAATCCTTTTGTTTTATTATTCATCCCTTGGTAATCCCTTAGGATGATTGTGGTAGTTCTGCGTGGGGTTATATTGTTCCCTGGTCCTTATTGACAATTTTATATGTCCTTACTGGTGGCTTATTATTATGTGTATATCTCTTACCATGTTCGAGTGCCTGGTTATCGAAATCCTCCACCAAGCTAATGGTTGGGGTGGTAAGTGAAACCGATAGTTGGGCTAATAGGGATTATTTTGAGGGTTTTCCTCCCTATTGAGCTAATCTTCTCATTATGGTGCCTAGATTGCATATGACATTTTTTTCTTGTTCATGCCTATTATTATATGATGTCAAATCAATGGATTTTAGATATTTACTTGTTTTATGTTGTGGCTTCATTTTATTTCATTATGTAGCTCATAATATTATTATGTTAGAAAAATTATATTATTAGCTATGTTTTTGCCATTGGAGGCAACCTTGAGGATAGTTGTATGGTTCTTACATATATAACCCAACTATGCTTACTTTATTAGTAAGCAGTTAAATTGGATTCTAATTTCTATTTTATCGATGATGTAGTTATAATGCATAACGTTATAATTAATCCTTATATATCTTTATATGTATATGGATTAGTGATGCACTTGTTGTTTGTAAGTGGCATCTAGTGGAAAAAGGGTATTGTTACAATAGTTGCAAATGTAATGTCTTAACCTTGAATTTATATGAAAATAAACTGATATTGCTTTATGGTGTGTGTGTGTGTGTGTGTGTGTGTGTGTGTGTGTGTGTGTGTGTGTGTGTGTGTGTGTGTGTGTGTGTGTGTGTGTGTGTGTGTGTGTGTGTTGCATCCCTTAATAGAGTGATGCATATGCATTTAAAATTTATGTAAAACATTATCTGATGTTAACTTCACTACATGGAATGATTATTTAACCTATGGACTTATCTATTGATTATGATAGTAGTTTGATGATAACCAAGTATATTGGAAGATATTGTTGTTTTGGAACATGTTGGTAAAGGCTAGCCTTACAATTAAATCAGTGGTCATATTCAAGCATATAGCCTAGTGTATGCTTCTAGGTACATTCCTTGATGATATTTTATTATTACATCTTATGAGTTCATGATTGCATGGTTTATAACCTTAGCTAAAATAATCAATCAAACTTGATTCATGAAATTAATTTGGCCCTAATATTTTAAGACATTCCTTAATTATAGAATTGTTGTTAAAATCATGTTGTAAATGGTTTATGCACTAGTCTTTTTATGATTCAAGTAAATATGCTCTCATTTCTATAGCCTAGAAATTAATGTTTATGGGTTGTAATATCATTATCAGTGGGCTTACTTCTATTTCTTAAGTAATAAAGTAAACCCGATTAATGATATTTGCATGTGAACCCACATTATGGGTTATGAATTATACTATGAATGATGTTATAATGATTTACACATATGACAAGTTTTCTTAAGTTTAATAACTGAGATGTTATAATACAACTCTTCTTTTAATTAAAGTTGATCAAATTATCACTATTATTTTCTTGAGAATACATATTCACTAGTTATAGAATATAAGCTTGCTTGAAAGTATAAGTGTATCCTACTAATGAGCTTCATAATAAACCTAGTGTGGTGATTACATATATGTGAATAAATACATTTGGGTGGTATAAAATCCTAGTATGAGGATGAGAACTAATAGGTTGTTGAAATACTTGGATATATGATTAGATAAACCACCTTAATAATGAGATACTAATTAAAAATCCTCCATAATGAATACTCAAGTTAATGTCTTAGACTATTTAAGAGATGAAATATTGCATGACTATAAATATGTAATTGGGATAGTGTACATGACTATGTTTTAGAATAACTTGTTATGCTAACCAAAGGATAATTAAGCAACATTTAGGTCTAAGACCAGTTTGGTTGACCTATGGGATAGTGACCTTGAAGCATGATTAGTAATCCTATAGCTTGTTAGGTGATCCTATAGTATGATAATTAATTATCTTCCAATGCCAACTGTATACTTATTCATTAGGATGCTCACATGTGTGATGTCATTAACCTTGAGTCTAGTATTTTATACTCCATCTAGTTTAATAGAACAATTCTTTCTACAAGGATTTATATCCATGGTTTATGTCTTTCACCAATTAAGGAAACAAGGTATAATGTTTTTATAAAGAACATTAGCTCATAATATGGTAATCTATGAGGTTACGACTTGGAGTAGTCCTTATTTGATTGTTTTATCAAAAGGGTTTTTGATCCTTTAGAATACGTTGTGTTGGATTTAACAGTGGATTAGAGATCTCCACTTGTTGATCTCATAAGTGATAAGACTTGTCAAGTAAACTACTGAGATGAATACCTATGTTTGGTGATATGTATCTAATAACATGATATATTAATATATATAGGTTGATGGAGATGCCAACATGTGTTAAACATCCCCCTTAGTTAGTTATATGGTTCCAATATATTAGGATAATGGAGTAACTTATGGAATTAGTCTATTGGGTAATGGTCATCCTACATTAGGAATAAGAGGTTACCCATCCATTGTTAGTTAGATAGAGGTCTATATAAAAGAGATGATTATCATTGTAAGGAATCAAGTAAGCATTGAGTCTTCTATTATAAGAGGATATTGGAGGATATCCCTTAAAAAAGACATTGCAGATTTATTCCTTCCTAAAGGAGTATTCTATGGTCTTGCCCTACCTTAAGGGTATTCTATTTCTACATATATTTAATATTTAGACATCTTGGTCCATAAATATCTATTTTGTTGATCTACATTATATTATACATATTTTCTAATAATTATAAGTGTGGATCATACCATTTAGTCTTTTGGACCCAGTGCTCATATTATGCAATTTCATCATAAACTAGTTGCTTGCCTAGAAAATGGTTAACTAGACACTGTTGGATGTGCATAATTCCATTCTAGTTGTTTAGAACCTTACCCTTTCTATAATTATTGAGTTTATAGTTGTGGGTTGTTTGAATCTCTATAGAGGTGAGGACATGCATGGCATTATAGTAATTTCATGCAGTATGACCTTTTATTGTCCCATTATGTAATTTGATAGATAACTCAAAACAAATTGGGATTGTTTCAGATATACCCTATCATTAGTGTATATAAAGATAAAATTACCCAAAATTGTGATTATAATATGGAAATATATGGCCTCAAAAAATATTTAAAAATGTTTCATAATTAGAAGGATAGGTTATGGCAACATCAAATATTTTGAGATCATCATTTTGGCATGAAGATGGGCTCAAACAAAGATATGAATAAAAAAATATGGCCTCCAAAAGTTTGGACTCTTTTTCTATATCAAGAAGGCAACATTGGCTTTGAAAAATATTTTTATCCTAGAAAATAATCACTAACTTTAAATGGTATGACATCCTAAAAAAAACATCATAATCCAAGAAAAACATCTAGTAAATTGACAGTTCATAAATAGAGAAAAGAGTAGACATTATTTAAAAAGCTTAATTTTATATATCAAAATCATGATGTTTAGTTATAATTTTTTAATTCTAACAAAATAGTTGTAAACTGAAATGTTGTAATTTTTTTGAGTTAAATTAATATTTATTTACCTATGGGTTATGAAATTTAACATTTTAAATGTTTTGAATTTGATCAATAAACATATTAAACTACATAATCAAATTCTTTATTAATTTTTATTTTCAATCAATAATTTATTTGATTATTTAATATTTTTGCATAATACCATTTTTTTAAGAATTGAAAATTGGTGTATAAATTTGTGTGTGTGTGTGTGTGTGTGTGTGTGTGTGTGTGTGTGTGTGTGTGTGTGTGTGTGTGTGTGTGTGTGTGTGTGTGTGTGTGTGTGTGTGTGTGTGTGTGTGTGTGTGTGCGCGTGCGCGTGTGTGCGCGTGTGTGCGTGCGTGCGTGGGTGCGTGTGTGTGTGTCTGAGGGTTTTTTTTAGCAGTGAATATTAGTTAATTCATGAATATTCTATTTTTGGCATTTTGATTTTGGTAATTTTTTAGGGTTAGGCAATGGGACTAGATTTCCAAAATTTTAGTGATATTTTTTTTTGGGTGTCAGCTCACCAACCCTTTATAATAATATATAACATTACACTTAAATTCATAAAATATATATAATATATCCTCTAAGGACCTGACCTATACCAATCAATGTAATAAGAAGAACCACAACTAGAGGAACATATAACTGAACACCAACAAATGAAAAAAATGAATGACAGCACTGAATAATAAGTTAAACTACATCATAAAATGATAGTTTTGAATGCTGATATGAACTACACAAAACAACAGCATAGCATAACAACACCTACTAGTGGGTTGATCAGTCAAACCATTTGAACCCACTGTCTAACAAAATCATTTGACATAGTCGCACGACCCAACAGTGCAGCTCAACCATTTGGCTCAACTATTTGGCTCAGTTGTTGGACACATTTATTTGAATCAACCATTTGTCTCAACCATTTGGCACAACTATAAAACTCAATCATTTATCACAGCCATTTGGCTCAACCATTCAGTTGGGCCATTCAGCTCAACCATTTAGCTCTACCATTCAGCTAGATTGTTTGACTCCAACGTTCAGCTCAATTGTTTGTCTCCACCATTTGACATCTCATCATTTCAGTTCATACATTCAGCTAGACCATTTGGTTTAACTCTTTGGTTTAACCCTTCGGTTTAACCATTCGATTTGATTATTTCATTTAACCGTTCCCCATCACCCTCAGATAATTCACCATACCCATGAATCAAATTTTCCTATATCTATCAAATATTTAAAATAGGTTTTCCAGTAGTACCTTTTAAAATGAATCCTTGTGTGTGTGTGTGTGTGTGTGTGTGTGTGTGTGTGTGTGTGTTAATAATTGGATTAATAAATATCTTGAACTGCATCAAAAAATTCTTAATTTATTTATATTTCTGATTAATAAATATCTTGAACTGCATCAAAAAATATTTAATTTATTTATATTTCCTATTGGTAGTTTTTTTATTGTCTTATACTTTCTAAAAAATGTCAAATTTACAAGGATTGAAAATTAGTGTATAATTTCAAATAACTTAAGTGTGTGTATATTTTGATGTGGGCAAACACTTCTGAACTAAAATAATGTTGATTTTAAAAAAATAGATTAATTATAATTAGAGAATTTAAGTATTTTTTATTACTATTTTTTATAATTTTGAATAATATTAATCAAGGGCCTAAAATTGATCTATATATTTATTAAAATCCTAGACTATCAAATTTTCCGCAATACAAAAAATAAAAATTGATAAGACTAGAAATATTTTTTCTCCAAACTTCATTTTTATTTGATACATGAAATGGAAATAAGTATAATTATTTTCTATAATATTTTATATAATATGTCTTTAAATAAATACCCAATCATTAGCTTATAAAAGATAAAAGTGTTACAACCTTCCTATATGACCCTCCGCTTAGGGGGTATCCGAGCAAAAACTAATGGCTCATAGGGATTCAAAATAGAACCATAAAAGATAGTTGTTGAAGGTAGAAAGAATGTGAAAGATCACCATTAATTCAACAAAATTGGCTAGGTAGAACCATTGTTTATTTTATCTTGTTAATTATTTTTGTCACATTGTTGTTGTGTTTGCCCCGTTATCACTGGTAAAGGCATTATTTTTGTGTGTAAATGATACATCTTTCTCTCCTTTATATTATGTTTTTAGGACCTTCAAAACCTATAATATTTACCATATCAAATAAATAAATGATTATAGTCCAAAAATATTTAAAATTATCCCATAATTAGAGGGCTAGATTTTGGTAGCATCAATTTTTTTGAAAAAGTCATTTTGGCATGAATATGGGCTCAAACAGAGCTATGGATAAAAAATTACGGCCTTCGTAAGTTCTCACTCTTTTTCTATATCAAGAAGGCAACATTGGCTTTGAAAAATATTTGTATCTTAGAAAAAAATCACTAACCTTTAAAGGTATCATATCCCTAGAAAAACATCATAATTCAAGAAAAATATCTAATTAATTTAAATTTCATAAATATACAAAAGTGAAGACATTATTTTGAAATATTTTTTCTATAACTCAAAATCATGATGGTTAGTTATAAATTTTGAGTTATTAATAAATAGTTGTAAAGTAAAATGTTCTAATTTTTTTGAATTAGATTAATATCTATTTACATATGGGTTATAAATTTCAACATTCAAAGTGTTTTGAATTGGATCGATAAACATCTTGAATTGCATCATCAAATCCTTGATTAATTTTTATTTTTAATGAATAATTTATTTAATTGCTTAATACTTTTTGAATAATAAATGTTTTTAAGAATTGAAAATTGGTGTATATATTTAAGGATATATATTAATACACACATATATAACATTTGAAGTGTTTTGAATTGGATTTATAAATATCTTGAAGGACATTAACAAGTTCTTAATTTATTAATATTTATTATCAGTAATTTTATTTATTGTTTTATATTTTCAAAAAAAATTCAAATTTGTAAGGATTGAAAACTAGCGTATAATTTCAAATAAGTTAAGTGTGTGTATATGTTGATGAGGGTAAACACATTTGAACTGAAATAATGTCGATTTAGAAATGCTTAAGATTAATTATAATTAGAGAATTTAACTTTTTTCTATAATTTTGATTAATATTAATCAAGGGCATAAAATTGATCTAAATATGTATTAAAATCCTAAACTATCAATCTTTGGATAATATGAAAAATAAAAACTTGTAAGATAACAAATCATTGTTCTCCAAACTTAATTTTTCTATAAATGCATGAAATGACAACAACTATAATTTATCTTGATGAATTTTTATACAAGATGTCTTTAAACAAATACCTAATTATTAACTTATAACAATACAAAATTAACCAAAATTATGATTATAAGATGGTCACGTATAGTCTCTAAAAATATTTAAAAATATATGATAATTCAAAATCTAGGTTATCACAACATCAAATTTTTTGAGAGTGTAATTTTAAAAAAAATATGGGCTTAATCAAAACTATGGATAAAAAATTATGACCTCTATAAGTTTGAACATAAGTAAATCAAATTAGTGTTGATGCAAAAGTGTTTGCAGAGCATATGCAGTAGTTACAAAGAGTAAGAAGAAAGTTACAAATCATGAGAAATATAAAGAAGCAATAGATGTCAGAAGAAGATCCAAGGTATTTGAAAAGGGAGAGTTTATAATGGTTTATTTAAGAAAAAATTATTTCCAAAAGGCATATACAGTAAGTTGAAGTACAAAAAAATTGGGCCATGCAGAATTGTGAAGAAAATCAATGACAATGCTTATGATGTGAGTGTATCACAAAGTGTTTATATATCTCAAGTATTTAATGTATCATATCGATATGAATTCCATGGAGAATATGGTGATTGTGATGAAGAAGTAAATTTGGAGCAATAGGTTTCAAAGAAGAAGAAGAAGAAAGATAGTGTCAATTTTGGATATGAATATAGTGAGCACAAGGCAAGGGCATTATAATAGGTATTTTTTGTAGTGGGAAGGATTGCAGTAAGAAGAAAACACTTTGATTATAGAATGGGAGTGAATCTAGATTGACAAAGAAAAAATGGTAGCAATACAACTAGGGTAACTCATGGGAGGTAAGTTGTTTTCAAATAGAGGAGAATGATGTAGAAAAAATAGACCAATCTTTCGGAGACCATCACTTTTGACCCGTAGATCCATTTGAGATCTTCCAAATGCCACAACAACCATCTCAAAATGTTCAATATTTTTCTAAGCCACCCTATGCACTTAAATTTGATCTTTATATTTTTTTAAAGGCCATACATAATCCTCTAAGGGTCTAAAATCATAGTTTAATATTATTTTGAAAATTTTCTATTTTTAAAAATTGTATATTTTTAAAAATAGATGTCAAATTTAGTTAAATTTTGTTCCATAGGCTAATTTTAGTGTTTATAGTATTTCAAGGGATTTTTAGAGCTACGCACACTTGCATGCAAAACATACAAAAAATATTATGCTTTTTATTTCTCTTCTTTGAATAAATAACATTCACGAATAATACAAATGAATAGGAATAGAATCCTATAATTTCTCCATCATTTTCTCACATTCAAATCTCAATAATTAAGAAAACCTATTACGATATATTGTTATAACAATTAAACAATATATCGCAACAATAAAATATTCTAACTTACCATATTAACTATACAGTTACTAACAACGAATCACTATTTATCTTTTGGTAAATATCAAACTTACTATTTACCATCACATAAATGCATAAATTCACTCAATGTGCAAACTAATTCCAATATTATTTATTTTAGTGGTTTTACAGATTTCCACAAACTCTTTTCTAAGAACCAAGCGCTACTTTAGTGATTTTTTTTAAAAAACCACACTACACAATAAAACCATACCACATACAACATAAAACAAACACACCGAAAAATGTTATCATAGTAAGATGTGACTCTGTTGTAGACAACTCATGAGAGGATGTCAATTATCCTCCAACCTCCGTGTATCCCCCAGCCTCTAGTAAGGATACTACTTATTCAGTGGATGATATCAACATGTGTCGATGGAGTTTAGGTACATGAATTTTCTAAGAGAAATATCCCCTACAATGCAAAAGTCGTATATAGGGGATATTGCATCCAAAAATAATTAATATTTTTTACAAATTTAAATCCTGATGACTCTATTATTGACTTAAAAACACTTCAACTTTTTGACAAAATCCAACACATTTTTTATTTTGACATAAATGACCAAAAACCTAATAACAAAATATTTTGACTTAAAATGAATTTTTATTTTTAAACGATATAGTTTTTATAATGACTCAAAATTTAACATTTGAAATCGACATTTAAATAATTAAAAATTATATAAATGTTCATATTCAAAAATTTAAAACTCTAAACTGAAAATGAAATTAACTTAATGACTTTAAATTTGACAAATTCTAAATAAATCTTTTTTGACTGTTGAAAATGCACGGTCATGGTAAAGAAACATGTGGAAAGCATATCACAAGTGTAACGCATAGGAAGGTGACAGACTAATTAACTGACGATGGATGTGGGCATATAACAACAAATTATGATTAGATCGTATTGATAAAATAAAATTAAGAATACGTTTTGTAGAATTAGGTGCTGGATAGCACGAACAATTATTCCAAGGTACAGACATAAAGAACGGAAGTCGGTGGGTATCAGAGTGTCGTTTGTGTTGCGCATGCGTGAAGATGAACAGAACAACACGTTGATCTTTGGATTGGACAATGCATGGATTATAGGCGATATAGAGAACCACGTCTTGCGTCGCTCAGAATGCCAAAGGAAATGTTGTCGGAATCATGCATTCACCAATGTGAACATATTGACTCAGCCGACTTAAATGAACGAACTGTTTAAGCCAAAATTATGGCAAAGACAAGATAATGATTTGGTAGATCACAACAAAGACGCCAGATGGCGATGTCCTGTTCGACCATTGTACAAAATTTGAATGTGCATAAATTCGTCAATGAGATCATCCAATTATGATTGATCAATCTGTACACCCAGGTTTGCAAATCATATGCTAAATAAATCACTGTAACTCAAGCTAGATTAGAGAAGAGAGATCGGTATGAAGCCTGTGCGTCGTACTTGCTTTACGTTTGATGCAGGCCAAAAGTACATACTAAACATGCAGGGCTGTAAAAGAAATATGATAGGAATACCAATGAAATATTACCCTCTATGGGGGCGAAGAAAAAAAAAATATCACTGATCCACTAAAGATCTACCTGCTGTGATACCATTGTTGGCAAATTGGATAGTCGAATACAAATTGCACATAGAAAAATAGATTAAACACACAGTAATAATAATATGTTTACATATTAATGAGAATAAAACAAAGGCTATTATATAGTCATGGAGGTAGCACAACAACCTCCTAGAAAATATGATCTAATAATCTAGAATAGTCACGGGTAACAAAAAAATTATAGGAAAACATTACCTGATAATCAAAAAATAAACTAATATACTATAATAAGTTTAAAATACTTAAATCTATATAACAATTAATAATCTTATTAAATCCTAACAAATTCTGAAGTATAGAAGTTTTGGATGTATGATGATCTATATTGTGTTTCATCAATAAAAAGATACCAAAAACCTTCATAATTGTTATTAGGATAGTTCAATATTTTGAAGACGAGTTTCCAATATATGTTGTTTGGATTCATCATGAATGATATATGGTTTCATGCATGAAGATTGCATGAATATTTATTTTATTTGTTGAATCATTTTAGACATGTTAACTTTCTATTACAAGGGAAATGTTATAAATAATAATTCAAAGTTTATAAATTTGATCAGATTATTAATTGAATAAAATGGAACATGCCATATGATAAAATATAAAATTACTTTTTTTAATACTCATATTAAGATAGATTGTTCAATAGATTGCTTGAGGAATCTTTCTTTAGATGACTTTGTGGATTCCTAGAGGGATCTTTCCTTAGACATATTCATGGATTCCTTGAGAAATCCTTTCCCATATGGACTTATGGATCCTTGGTGCAATCATGTTCCAATTAGATCCATGGATTCCTTGAGGAATCTATCAAAATATTACATCATGGATTCCTAGGGCAATCCTTCTATAGATGGTTCTGTGGATTCTTAGTGGAATCCTTATCCAATATACTACATAGAGTCCTTTGGGTATCCTTTTCTTGCAAATTCGTGGCAAATCCCTTCTCCATTTTTTTGTTTGGTATATAAAACCCCAATATGTTTTTGCTTCGAAGACTTGGACCTCCCTTTGTGTCCATGTTGGTTCCCAATAAAGTCAAATTGGTCGGTTTGGTGGTTTGACCAAAACCCTCTATTGGTTAGTGAAGGTCATTGCCACTTCTTTCTTAGTGATTGGCTAGGGTTGGGTTTTGTTGGGAACCTCGTTGGGTTTTTGGTTGGTGTTGGTTCTTCCTTTCGGAGACTTGGGTATCCTTTATGCTCAGGATGGTTCCATATCCAGTTAAATACCATGTTTTGGTTCCCAATCTTGCCAAAATCGACTAAGGGAGGTATGGGCCTCTTTTTCCACAAGTCCAAACTAGTTTTCACTGCAGCTAAAATCCGTTGGTTCTCACACTACTTAAAAGTGGTAGTCGATCTTTTCCTTAGTGTTGTTCTTTTTGGTTGGTCCCTTGTATTTCTTTGATGAGTTGTTCCATATTTATATCTTTCATAAGCCATGAAGAGATCTAAACCTCTTGTTATGTCTAGGGCTGCCCCAAATCAGCTTTTAAAAATGAGCTTATATCAATCTAAACAAAACAAAATGTACTTTACAAATAATAAAATAAAAAGCACACCACAAACTTTTCACTACCCATTCTTAAACTGATTAATTAATTTTTTTTAAAAAATAAACATCAAATTTACTAATAAAAGTTAACTATAAACTGAAAAGATATATATATCTGTGTGTGTGTGGGGTTTTTCACCACGTACATTATAAACTCTTCACTACCTATTTTCAACTAAATCCATAAATAAAAATAATAATTGATTACAATTTTTTTTGCAAAACGTAAACACAAATTAAAAAAAAACATCTCTACAAATATACCTTTTTCACCATGAAAATAATTATTTAAATTGTATATTTGATTAGTCAATTATTAAATAATTAAATATATAACATTTTAAAATAGATAAATAAAAGTGTTAAATAATGTAGAATCAAACATCTTAACTAATTAGCGTGGAGCCTCTATCGCTCATTGTGACTAATGCATACTTGAATATTCAGAAAAACATTTATTAATTTTGGTAGTGAGAATAAAATCCTTGCTAAAAGATTAGCCAAAGCTGGAGAGATGGGCCTTAACAATAACGATGATGTACTGCGGTGTAGTCTCCACCATTTATTCTCAAAGTCATGAAATGCGAATGAAGTGCCTCAAATAAATTAGAATGGGAAGAATCTATAAGATCGAATGCATAAGATTGGGTATCATAAAATCTCTTTTAGTTTATTTAATTGGAAAAATACTTAGGTGTAAAGGTGAACTTAATTCTAGTAAAAGAATTTTTCTAGGATCAAAAATCTAGATAATGTTTGTTTACGAAAATAGATTATAATATAAAATTATTTCACCAATTTATATTGGTTAGTTATTTGTTATTAAAACATTTTATTAATAAGGAAATTTTTGGAAACATTTTTAGCTGAAAAATTATTATTAAATTTGATATTTAAAACTTTGAAGATTAAATGGAGAGGGTTGATTATGACAAACCCTATTTTTTTATTGGAAAAAGAGTTAAGTGTAAAGCTGAAATCAATTTTGAGTAAAGAGATCTTTTGAGATCTAAAATCTAAAAATTGTTGGTTTAAAGAAACCATAACACAAAATTATTTTATCCATCTACCTTAGGTACCCGTTATTATAATAAATTAGCAGATCTCAAAATTACCAATGACCCTTCTACTAAAGATTTAGATGTTATTAAAACAGAAGTACTCCATTTCTTTAAAAGATTCTTTACATATTCCTTCCTAAACCTTGCTTTGCAGCAATAACGATTTCTGAATCTTATTCCTATAATTATTAAAGATAATTAGAATCTTTATTTAATGAAGCCTTTCATAGATGAAGAAATAAAAACAACATTATGGAGCATGGATAATGATAAAGCCCTGAGCTTTAGTAGGTTCTTTTTGAGTTTTTCTTAAAACTTTTGAGACATTATAAAAATGGATATTACCAAAATAAGATTAGGCACATTCGTAATTTTTTTTTAGGTATTTTTTAAAAATAAATACATGGGGATTCTCCATTTTAATGGCATGTTTAAAAATAAATTTGCGATAATATGTTCATAATTTTCAAGAATAAATTGTCATCTTAGAAATAAAAACGGATTTCTTGAATAGGAAAAAAATAAATTAATTCAGTTATTTACTTAAGAAATACTAGTCTACATGATGCCAGTTTTAAAGGGTCTTCCTATTGTTAAATCTAAAATAACTTACATTGTGAAAAAAATTATACGAAATGGTGCATCTAATAAAATTTATTTAATGAATTAGGAAGAAGTCTGATTGCCTACTTAAAAACACTAGGTTGAAATTAGATTTTTGTTTTCAAGATGAATGAATATTTGAGAACAAAACTTTTATACATAATTTATCAAGACAAAGATAGCACATGGAACATATTACTATGAAAAAAGTATCTTCATAATGTTAATGATCTTGTACGTATTTTTAATAATGTGCTTTTGATGTATGAGACCTATTAGGAATTCCTACGGAAACCTAGCAACCTTATTTCTATCTTTCTTTTTTGGGAGTTTAAAAATGGTATAACTTTTTACTTCTAGAAGGATGCTTACTCTAATGTGGGTCCTCTCTACACGCATCATTCTTTCACTAGTTTAAAATATTCCTTTTCAAACCTATGAGGATCCCTTGTTTATAATTATTGGATTGAAACACAGTATGTATGGGGGTCATGAGACATAAATGGAAAACACTAAGTCTTTTGGTAACCAAACATTCCTCTAGTCTTTTTATTTATTTCCACTTATTCCTTAACTCTCACCATATCAATAGCATATAAGAGATTAACAACTTAAAATGAATTGGATATCTCTTGGGCATGTTTTTTTAAAAAAAAGGATATAATAAGTTAATCTATCATATTAATAATTCATTATGACTTGTATAAAAACATCAAATCTTTTAGAGACTTTCTAATACTAGTATAAATATGTGATTTATCATGAATAAAAAATATCTTTTCTAGGACATATTTCAAAAAAAACATGTTTACAAGGGCTCTCTTGATGCATCCTTTGTAACAATAATTTTGAAACCTTAAACAGTGTCCTCTTTTGTATGATTTCCTAAACAATTTGGGCTTGGTGATTTAAAAAATGAATAAACTTTCGGTAACATTATTTTTATTGGGGAGCTTTTGATTAACTCGACAAAAGAGGGTGGAAAATAAGTTAGAAGTATTTGGGCTATGGCGCCATTGCTAATCATTTGTAGCATATGGAAAGAATGAAACAATACAGTCTTTAGGAACCTATCCCTCTCTAAAAATATCCTTACATTTATAATTGAGGCACTTCTTCACGGGGTTTTTCCTTCTAAAGTTTCTCCTCCAAAAGAGAAAATTGCAGGAGAGGATCACCATATTTTATTAAAATTTAATCTATGGAAAAACAAATTCAATATTCATCGTCAAAATAACAAAATGTGAATTTCCTCTCGGAAGCCTCTAAGTGACAATTATTGTAAGCTAAATTTTGAGAAAGCATATAAAGGTAACAAAGGTAATTAAGGTAGTGGAGATGTTTTTAAAGATAATCTGACACAAGTGTTATCATGCTATGCCTTGAACATTCCACGGTCTTTAAATAATTTGGTTGAAGTACTTACTCTTCTTAGAGGTTTGACATCCACTATCGAATCTAATTTAAATTACTTGTAGAAAGCAATTATCTCTTGATTATAGTGTTACTAAATCAGTAATATTTGATTAGTTATAACTCAATTCAATTGTTTAATATATTATCCATGTCATTTATTTTTTGAGGATATTTTTCTCTTCCACAACTATCACGAGACTACCTATCCGACAAATGTGTTGGCTATCTTTGGAAATCTTCACCTTCTACCTAATGAATATTGGGACTATGAAGGCCCCCTTCCCTAGGAAGTGTAAAGAAAATTAACCATTAAATATTTGACCAAATTACAACTACCCATTTGATCAAACTGTGGTCATAGGAATCAGTGATCTGGGTTTCATAATGATTGTTGTAGTCTCAGGTTTTCTTCTCTATTTTGGCTTACTGGATAATATGTGTTTGAGGTGCTTGAGGAAGGCATAAATTCTATTTTGGGTTCACTTATCATCAAAAAATTTTGGTTAGTGGTTTTGGTTTACTACTTGAATGACATTTTGGAAATTGATGGTAAAGGCTTTTAACACTAGAGTTTTCCTACATTCTATGAGTTGTGTAATGGTGGTTCTTCCTGCTTGCAATCTTGAACTACTATGGGATGTATATTTTTCTATTGGTTTGTGATTTTATTTGTGAAATTTTTGCGTTTTAATTTTTTAGTTTTCTCTTTTGTAACCGTCTAATTGGCTTTATGGTTAATTGGTTTTTTATATTATATTCATCTCTTTTTATTTGCTTAGAAACATCTTTTTATATTTTTTTCCTTGATTTGTTAATAAAAATCTTTTGTACCATAAAATTTTAAAAAAAAATAAAAAATAAAAAATAAAAAAAAAAACTTTTCTTTATTATTCTTTATTGGAAACAAAAATATACTACAAACAACAAAATAGGAAGTACACCAAGAACATAATTGATCATAAAAATTTAAAAAAAAAAAAAAAAAAAAAAACAAACAAACAAACACGAACTACTATAAACCAAAAATATGTGTCTAACTTTCAGTACAGAAACCAATATATAACTTGTATTTTCAATTAGTCAATTCCTAAATAGTTACAATTAAAGAATTTATGCCATTTGGTTTCCCAATATACCGATTGTTTAGTGAAAAAAAAAAAAAAAAACACGAACTACTATAAACCAAAAATATGTGTCTAACTTTCAGTACAGAAACCAATATATAACTTGTATTTTCACTTAGTCAATTCCTAAATAGTTTAATATACAATTAAAGAATATATGCCATTTGGTTTCCCAATATACCGATTGTTTAGTGCGAAGCCTTCACCCCGCATTATTAACATACGTGATTCTTGAATAGTCAAGAAAACATTTAATAACAGGATTACTGTGACATTAAATATATTAAATAATTACGTACGGAGAAAAGCTTGCCACAGAGAGGCGGGCCTTAATAATAATAGTATTGATGTACTGCGCTATAATCTCCGCCATATATTCTCAAATCCTGAAAATTGGAATGAAATAAAGCAGCCAATGTTAGAAACGTGTAGAAGGTGGCTTGGATAAAAAAACATTGAAGTACCTCGAATAAATGAGAATGGGAAAAATTATGTTCCTTTCATAGTTGGTGGAGCAGAGCTATTATTCACGTGGCTACCGTACCGAATAGTCTCGTGTTCAGCAACGCTGTTTAGTATAATCTCCGCCATGTATTCTCAATTGTTAAATAATTTAAATATACAATCAAGTAATATATGTGATACCTGAATAGCCAAGAAATCATTTAATAAGAGGATTGCTATAACCAAATCAAAGGATTATGAAATGTGAAATATCTGAGATAATTTGGTAGGGAGAATAATGGTACCGATGTACTGCGTTATAGTCTCCACCATGAATTCTCAAGTTGTGCAAATGTGATAAAGCAGCCAATATAATGGGAAAAATTCTGTTCAAATCAATAAATGAAAGTTAGAATTCCAAACAATAAAAATTGTTGATTTTGAAGATATACTATCTACGACATTGATTGGAAGGCTCAAAAATACATCCCGTACAAACCAGTCATCTAAATATATTTTTTTTTAAAAGGGGAAAAAAATATAGAGACAAAATTAAAATCTAAAAAATACCATTATTACAAATATAGAACAACTTTTGCATTCTAATTTCAAAAGTATTTATTATATGATGAGTTATTCAAATGACGGGCCTCTCAAATTGCAATCCTTATTTACTAATCGAAAGATGTTTGAAATATGTCTAAATTGATGGTTTTTACATACACATACATATATATCAAAATTATATTTTATAATAAATTTAAAATAGATAATTTTTGTTAAATTTAAATTTAAATTTATTTTTATAAATAATAAATAAATATTTATTAAAAGGTAAAATTTAATAATATTATTTTTTTATGGTTTTCTTATGAGAAGTTATATCGATGTCATTATACACATTATTGATGTCATTCAAGTATTGTATATATTGTAAACACATTGAATTTCATTATTATATAAAAATTATGTGGTTTCTTCAACATAGAGGTATAAAGCAAAGAATCTTCGACAATTAGTTGATGTGTTTATTGTTTTATTGTTTTTATCATAAAAATCATTTTTTTAAGAGAGGTTCTAATAGGTTAATATGTTGTAAGAGTCGTACCAAGCACTTTGGTTTGGTGTTTTGGTGACAACTTACATTGACAAGTTCAATAACCTAAGATCAAATTTAATTAAGGGAAAATGACATGTCCTATGATAAGCAAGTTAAAATACCTCTATTTGATAGAGTCTATAACAAGTCATCGATGTTTAATAGCTTTTCCAAGAACCCCAATTTATTTTTTTGGTAAGGAATAACATTTACAAGTTGATTTCCCTAAGATCAATTTCCACTAAGGAAAAACAGCATAATCTATGAGAAGAAAGCTTTAAAACTCTATTTGAGAGAGGCTATGATAAGTTATAAGTGCCTTTCCAAGTACCATGGTTTGGTATTTTGGTAAAGACTTAATTTTAATGTTCATTAACCCGAGATCAAATCCCACTAAGGGAAAATGGCATGTTCTATTGATGTAGAAAAAAGAGGCCAAACTTTCATAGTCCATAACTTATAATCTATAACATCATTTGAACCCATCTTCACACCAAAACAACTATCTCAAAAATTCTAATACAACCATAACCTAACCTCCCAGTTACACAACATTTTCAATGTTTCTAGGAGGCCATAAATGACCATCTAAGGGTCCGAAATTATAGTTTAATATTATTTTCATTTTTTTTCTAAGTTTAAAAATTGTCTATTTTTTTATTGAACTTGAACTTCAGTTAAAATTCATATTATAAGTTAATCATAGTGTTTAGTTTTTTCAGAGATTTTTAGAGATATGCACGCATGCATGCGAAACTCACTAAAAATAGTAGGTCAAGTTTTACTTAGTTTAGAGTTCCAAATTTTTGCATGCCAAATGAAATTTTAAGTCGAGGCTTATTTATAAATGGTTTATAGTTATTTTAATCATTCAATACGAGTTAGGATGGGAAAGAAGTGTAGATTATATAGGATTAGTATTTAAGATCAATCGTTTGATTCTATAAATTGCACTTCTGGGACCACACACACTATTGTTTGCTAACCATCAATGCTAGTTTTTGACTATGATGGTGTCCATTATAGAGTAATGATTGGATCTAGATGTCACCAACTTCAATCCAGTCTTGAAATTCTTTTTGTAATCTTTTAAAAGTGTGAAAAGCTTGGAAAAGTATCACAGGCCTAGAAAAACATCATAGACATTAGAAAACATCATATGCTTGAACATTTTCATAGGCATGGAAAATAAAGCTAGTTTTAAAAGGCTTCAAATGCTTAGAATAAAACATTATCTTTGAAAAATATGTGTATCCTAGAAAAGATCGATGACCTAAAAAAGTATCATATGCATGAAATAACATAACAGGCAAAGAAAATCATCATAATCAATTAAAACTTCATCACTATATAAAAGTACAAAAATAATTAAAAAAATTGTGTTTTGTGAATCAAAATCATGATATTTAGTTTTAAAATGTAAATGTTATTATTCATTCTAATAATAGTTGTGCTACAAGTTTTTGCACTCTAAACTAATGAGAAACATTTCATCAATAGATGATGCACATATTTTGCGCAAATGATTTCCAATGGATTTGAATAGTTCTCATACATGTGTGATTTAAATATCTCTACCCCTGCAAACACTACTCCCCCAAATTGGGAACTTCCCTTATTGACTACATTTCCCTGTTAGATAGTTGGGTTTCGAGTCAAATGGCATTCAAATTCTAGACCTAATTTTCCCCACTCTTCCTCTGGTTCTGCTCAATCTAGGAATGATAGCTCAAATTTTTTTATCTTCTAAGGGTTGAGACATAATGATAATGAAAGATGAACTAGGGAGGGATAACGGTAAGCCAAGCTTATTTATTGATTTTGTATCCCATGATCATCTGTTAGAGTATATCCTAAACCCCTTATTCCTACCTTTCTAGATCAGATGGTCATTTTTTATGATAAAATTAGATAATTGATTTAATTAGAGGGAAACTTCTTAGCCAAAGGCATCATCTACAAATTTGTCGATCATTGGCCAAAACATTATGACCTCTATGCCTAGATTTCAAAGCATTGGAAACCCCTCCTCTTAAATAGAATTAAAATTTACCCATGTGCTAAAAGCTTCTTTATTCTTATTTTCAATAATATTATGGATAAGGAAAAGATTCAAAACTAATCATGGTGTCTAAATCACCACACCCTTGTCCTTAAACAATGGTCCTCAATGTTTAATCCCCTCACTAAACCTCTAATTATTAAACCCATTTGGGTTAGCCTTCCCCATCTTCCTCTTCAATTTTGGACTGAATTCAATGTAAAGGCTATTAGTAAATCACTAGGTGAGTTTCTTCAAATGCACCTAGACACCAACTACTTCTTCCTCACTATTTTTTCTTAGGTTCTAGTGAATATAGATACTTCAAAAAATCTTTCTTAAAAATATTTTTTTGAGTTGGAGATTTCTCCTTGTCTCAACCCCTTGAATATGAAGGCTTATTATTTCTTGTCATAGTTGCTTTGGCACTTCAGAATTGACAAAAAATTGTATTCTCCTAAAAATAAGGATTCATCTTGGTGGAAGGACTTATCTTAAAAACCTTATGATAGTGACTGTGGATGAATAATGGATTACTAAAAGTGGAGATGCCTCTTCTTTGGATTATCCTTCAAACTATATTTCAAATTATGACTTGGAATGGCCCCCCACTATAAATAATAATTATTGTTTGATTTAATCTCCTCTAATAAGAAGGTGACCTCAATTGATGTCTCCTCTATTCCATCCATTTCACTTGTGGTGGACCTAG
>JARHVA010003309.1:1440000-1522500 GCA_037957365.1 Torreya grandis | reverse complement strand
TCTAAGACTTAATGATTCCATTGTTGTTTTTGTATCCTTATGTTTATCAAAAAAGAGAATAGTGAAATGTGTGTGGGGTACATTGAGTGTGTACCCTTAGAAGCACTTGTACCCTCTTAGATTTATTAAAGGGTTGGTTTCTCAAGTGTCTCAATGATGATGGTTATAATCAAAATTTTGGTAGAAAAGTGCATAACATAGTTCTTGAGTAATGAACAGAATATTCTTGTAATATTTTATGATCATTTAGATTGACACCTCAAGAATGAATACATCCTTTCTTTTTAATCAAGTCATCTCTATCATTTGTGTTTTATGTAGTGAGTGTTTAAAAACCATGGGATGCTTCTCAATTAAATATATATGTCTTATTTTTATGCCTTATATTCACTAATCCTAGGTGTGGGAAATCCTAAAAGACTAGTTTTAGATTAGCACCACCTATTGTGGTGGATATTCTCCTTGTAGTGGAGTGTAGTCATTTTTGTTGAAGATTCTAATATGTTAGGAGTTGGATGATGAGTTGGAACCCGATATTTTTATGTGGATTGGAAAGAATTGTCATCTCTCATAGTTAGGATAGAGGTGAGTTGTTACTCGCTCAACCTCCTTTGACATCATTATAATCCCACTGAGTGGATTCTTATTTTCATGATGTTGAAACTTGTTTCTATAATGTTGTTTTAACTATATTCCCTTGAGTTCATAGAATAGTGTCTTCTACTTCTTGTTGAGCAATAAGATGTAGGATTGGATGAGTTGATGAATCTTTGTGGAATATTATTATTTTCCTTCTGGTTGTGGAAGTAGGTTATGATACTAATTTTATAAGTTTCGTAAGTAGGTATTGATTATGCAAAATTTGGTTGTGATGTTATCTTTAGACCATGTGAGGGTATTTAAGATTTTTTTTATTGAAATGTTAGTTCTCTACTTCCCACTTGTGACTTTTAAAGTCACTACTTATATATCATGTGAACCTAGACCATGTCTAATGGAAAACCTTGAATTTATATTGGTTCTAGAGTAATAATTATAAGTTTATTATAATCATTATGTTATTATATACCCTCAATTATATTGATATTATTCTTATCTTACTTGAAAAGATGTTATTTTGATGAGACATTTATGTACCTTTTGCTAGGAGCAAGTAGGGTGTAGGATGCGTAGAACATCTTGTTAATCTAAAAGAGTTGAGATAAACTATTAACTTGTTGTGTACTAGTTGAGAAAATAGGGATAAATTATATCGCTTTTTTCCATATAAGGTTTTAAAGATGGTGTGATCTTTAGCCTTTGTATATTATGATAATTTTAACATTATTTCTTCTTAGATATGAATATAACACTCTAGGTTAAGTTGTGAAATATGATACTATTTACATTTGGCTAGTGGAAAATTAATACAATTATGGAAGAATGTATAATTTTTAATGTAATGTATGTTGGTACATCTAAACTATCTAGAATATATCATTTCTTTATGGGATCTAGTAGTATATATTTATGATTCATTGAACCTTGTGCACATGTTGGATATCATTAGATCTTGGATACCTAACGAAAGAGTGGTGAATTAGGAATATGAGTATTAAGAGATAGGAGTGGATCTTATTTAGTCTCATACTGACTCAGTAGTTAATAAATTTAGATCATATAAGGGGAACTTGTTGAGTCTAGTATTTTATAGACAGACTTATCAAATTTACTAAGTTTTTATCTCATAAGGGGAGCTGTTGAATCTAAAATTTGATAGATGGACTCGTTAAATTTAGTTATATGGCTATATGTATGTATACTATGAAATGCATACTCTTTAATTTTAAATACATTATAAATATAAAATCTCTAGTTTCTATTCATCTTCATACTTATTAGGAATGTTCGCGGAGTAGTGACAGTATTGACATGTTATACTTAACCAGAGTTACAAGTAGTAGTGATGGTATTAATTTATTCAAATTATTTTTCCCAAGTTACCTAAATACTTTTATCTAGAATGAGAAAATCACTCTCTAGGATAGAGAGATGTGCAGAGGACTTTATGGAACTCTCCTTGGCAATTTTAATTTGGCTTTAATGATGATCTCATGAATTTTGGAGAAGTCAGTAAAATTTTCAATAAGATATATGAGGCCCTTCAAGGTATTAGAAGTGGTCATTCTTGTAGTATATATGTTTGTCTTGTCAATTTTGGTCCTTGGGGTGGTCATGATAGAACCAATTAGAGTAAGTAACACTCACAACCTTTATTTGCATAATATGGAAATGTCATAGTGTAAAGTCTTGTGCAAATAAAACTCTATGAATAGTACTACTTGAGAGGACTATGATAAATTTTATAGGCAAATTTCATAATTAGTTTCTTAATTAAATACTATTATTTTATGTTAGTTTTTATTGAATATTATTTTTAATTTAAAATTTATGTTTGAATAAGAGTCATCCAGAACGATGATTAACTTTAGTGAAGAAGGATGTTACATCTTGATTCCTCACTAAGCAAATAATTTTACTATCTGTAAATATTTATAGTTGACAATTTTGATTTTACTAAGCTTTGAAATATATGTTGTTATGAGATGATTTGATATGGCTTAGGTTACATGATACATTGTTATGAGTTAATTGTAGTGTATATATTTACATTATGTATATGTTCATTTGTTATTTTAGCTATATTTTATGATGTATGTATATCATGTAGATATGATCTAACTACTTGCTTGTTATGAAGGTGACATAGGAAAACTTATTCGTCAGACCATGACAGAGGACACCATCATCAGAGATGATGACATAGATGGAGATGATGAAATATGATAAAGAAACTAGCTAGAATCATGCACACACCATATTATTTATCACATGTTAAAATGCATAATAAAATTGATAGCATAGTGTATTTGTTATTTCTTGGATTAGGCATTTGTTTGCTCATGATTTGTTGGCATAATTTAATGGTTTTATGAAACTCATTTTGCATGAATAGCGTGTGTGATCACTAAATACTAGTAGAAACATGATTTGCATACTTAAATTAAATTTAGGTTATTGATTTATGAATTTATTATTAAGTTATTATAAAATTTGGAGATGCAAATTATATTAGTGAATTTACTAATTTTGATAAGCGATGATAAAATAGATAAAATTTAGTAATTTTTAATTGAGAGGAAAAAAATGGAAAAAAAAGAGAATAAAATCAAAAGACAATAAAAAATGAATATTTTAAAATTAAGCAAAACAAAAAATAAATAAAATCTTAAACTAATGAGAAAAATAATAGGTAAAGGAAAAATCATAAAAACCATTCACCCTTTTCATAGAGAATAAGTAAGAAAATATTAAAGAAAATAAGGTAGGTGCATTTTACATAGTTGATACACAAATATGAGGCCTTGGAAGAGATTGTGGAGAAAAGCCAAGCCAAAAAAAATGCAAGCATAGTCTTCCATGTAGGCAAAGTATTAAATTTAGTCTGTTACTTGGACTGTGAAATTAGTTATTAAAGAAAGATCTATGAACCAATTATATTTAAATATATGCCTAATTTTTTTTGTAAGAAAACTAATGAATGTATATATAATAACCTGTGATAAATATGTCCCTTATAGGTAGTGATTTATGAAGTCATACTCAGCCATATATAGATCAGGAAATCATATTATTTAGTATGATTTATTGTTGATATTCAGTATTCATATTTTTAAAGACAACAATTTAATTTTCTTGGAAATTATAAATAGTTACAGATGTTCTAATTACTATGTTGATGAATTTTTTTATATTTTTCCTCATATCATTATTATGGTTATATTTAGTACTTGGTTGATGCCTTTATAGAGAAAATTGTTTTGATTGCTCTATGCCTTTGATCCTAACTAAAAGAAGGGTGGACTAAAAATATATGATTGGAGTTAGCTATTAGAACCATGTTAATAGTTATATTTATATAGGAAATCTTGATACATTAAAAATAGGGTTGTATATGAGTATGTCAATAAGCTACACACACACACACACACACACACACACACACACACACACACACACACACACACACACACACACACACACACACACACACACACACACACACACACACACACACACACACACACATTGATAGCTATATAATTATGTTTTTCTTTCTATCCTTACATGTTTAATTCAGTGATTGGATTGTACTTATATGTTGTTATTATATACATATCTTGAATATTGGAGATTTGGTTATGAAATGATTTAAAATTATCATGTAGTGATTTTAAATTGTCCAAATCCATTGACTTGTATAAGTATTCTATATAGGTAGTTGGGCGATCTGAGCAGTAGAGTATCAATAGTATAGCAATTAGAGAATATGGCAGGGTCTATTTTATAATTTGGTAAAAACATAATGAATTAAACATTGATTCCTTATATACTTGGAATTATATCCATCATTGACACTTAGAGTTTTATAAGTTAAACTAATTGATGCCCTTTTATTTATTGAGATTTTATTAAATAGTGAATGAACCATAGATGCCTTTTACTCTCAGAAATTATATTCAAGTTATATTGATGGTCTGTTTATTGCCATAGCTCTAATATTCTATACCAACAGACATGATATTTAATAGTATGGATAGAGCTACGACCAATTATTTAATACCATGAACTTTTGCTAAATAGATTTGATTTGGTCTTTTAATTTGATCAAGAGAATTTTGGTTTAGTTATTTATTAGTATATTCATGCATGCATTTCTTTGGACTCTTATTTATCCAATGTCATGGCATTTAAACTATACATGATCATAATAGTAGGCAATCATCCAATTATAATAAATATGTCAGTGTTTTTGTCAACCTCAATTTATAGAAAAAATGAAATAAAGATTAGAAGATCTCTCTAAATAGGCATAGAAATTGTATCTTGTGAATGATAATAGGTGGAGAGATAATGTAAGTTCACCTACTATATTAAGTCTTATTATGTAATTAATCATAACAATTATATTTATTATACTAGCATGTATGTAGCTTTAATGTTATTGATATTATAACATGGTTTGAACAAACATGTGAGACATATATAGGTAAAACATAGTCTTTCATTACATCAAAATAAGCTTTATGATGTGGGGTCACTTTTCATATATATAACTTGAGAAACAAAAACATGTAGTGTAGATATAACACTATAATAAGTTACATATATATAAACTATTAATTTTATGCTTAAAATAAAAAGGTATACTTGTGCCAATTGTTTATACTTGTACATAGGGGGATACTCCTCTATTTATAGTTATTTTGTTGGTTAAGAATTATATTATATAATTATGTGTAATAGATACTTATGTATGTGTGCATACAACCCCTAAAAGTATTAAAAAAAAAGATAGAATTGAATATTATATATTTCATGAGAACCGAGACTTTATTTATTATAATTGCTTATTTGAATAGAAGCTTATTCATTCATTGATTCATAGCTACTTTATTAGTCTAGTTGTGTTATTTAGTAGTTATGCTTAAGAACACTAGGCTATGATAATATGTGTTATTATATGGTATAGTATATTTGAAAATCTATTTAGGTAGGGATAAAAACTATGGAGTGTTAGGTTATTGAATCTGTTAACTTCTAAATATTGTCATTATATTTCATGAACTTAAAATAAAATCAAATGTTAAAATCATATGAATTTTTTGACTTAGAAATATATTTGACCATTTATATAATATTTATATATCATTTATGTGAATATATATTGTACATATTATGTTATACAATTATTCATATATAGGAAACATATTTATTTATGGATTTAAGCAACTATAAGAAAATATTTCATACATAGGTGTATTGGGTCATATGCCTAATCTTGTAGCTAAATAGATGGTTATATTGAGTCATAAGGTGTTTGAGGGACTAAAATTATAACTAAATGAAAGTAGTCTTTAGACATATAATTAAGTTATTTAAACAAAAGGCTATGATAGAACATGGTTATGAGTTATTCGACTCTTTAAAAATAACATGATCAACTGTGTGTGTGTGTGTGTGTGTGTGTGTGTGTGTGTGTGTGTGTGTGTGTGTGTGTGTGTGTGTGTGTGTGTGTGAGTGTGTGTGTGTGTGTGTGTGTGTGTGTGTGTGTGTGTGTGTGTGTGTGTGTGTGTGTGTGTGTGTGAAGTACATACTATGAGTAGATATAAAGATACAAGTGTTTAGACATATATAGAACTATGATGTGTGCTTATAATTTATGCTTCTTCTGATTACTAGTGTGCAGTTTAAACATAGAATCTATTCAATTCATATAAACTATACTTGCATGCCTAATATTTAATATTATAGATATTTATTTATTGAAATTATAAGACTAGTTGTTTGTGATTGAGTAGTAGACTGATGTGCAATGAATTATGATATTATGGGATGTTATAGAGGGTAATTAATTTGAAAACTATAGTTTAAATGTATGATATAGTCAAGTGGTACAAACTATAATTAATATGTCTAAATTCCTTCATACATTTGATGGATTAAATGTATGCATGTTGGAAATTTCTAAGAATAACATGTTTCATGATAGTTAGTAGAGAGTATTGTATTGTGTCTACTTATGAAACATAGACTGTGCAACTTGATATATATTATACTTGGGTGGTATAATATAAACTTGTTTTCTTAATATCTTTTCTATGGGATAGATATATTTATGAAATTCATTTATACGTTTCATGCAATAAATTTATGCTTTTGATTATTCCTATGCTTAACATGTTATGCTATTTCTAGTAGGATGTAGTCTCTATGAATCTATTGATTATACTATATTAAACACATCTCATATTAGTGATATTGAGTATGTAGTGAGATGGACTTCACTAGCTTACTAGCATCATAATACAAAATTAAGGTAATTTGATCAAGTGGTGTATATGAAATTGATTGATCCTTAGATCATTATTTATTATTGAAAACCTTAACCATGTAATGTTTAGTGAGATATTATCATTTTCTGAGTATGGTTTATGTGTTTGTGCGATATCTTAAAATAAAATGATTTTATATGATACACTCCATGTTTATTTTTAGAAATCATATAGCACAAAATTACTAGCTTGTCTCTTTGCATTTCCATGTCATCACTATCTACCCATCTATGAAAAGAGGGCCATTCTCTAATGGGATTAGTAGGATGGATTTTTAGTCCGTCATTGGTTTGTAAAAGTGATCGAATGATGATCTCCCTCCCCACAATAGTACTTACTTGAAGATGACATTTGAGATTGACACAAATATCAGAGTTTAGAGAACTATACTCCTAGGAACCATGTATATTATATATAAGTACATTGTATTGTATTGTATTTATTAATGAAAAATTATCATGAAGAGATAGAAAATATACTTATTTATTGTAGATTGATAGCAGTGGTTGTAGGCATGCATTAGTTGTGGCTAGTTAATTATAATTACTTTCTATATTTTTATTATTATGTATTCCTTATGATGATAGTGTTCAGTGATGTATGATGTAGCATGCTTCATTTACACTTATTAAACTTTAAGTATTTTATATGATCACTAGTTAGATTCTCATGGTGTAATCTAGTTATAATATATGTGTGTATAAAAAAACCTTTCACATATTTATAATTAGATCTCAATGGGGTTAATACATGAAGGATGAAGCTTATCTTCTAAACAATATTTCAAAGGATGATTCATGACTAGGGTTTGGATAGTCATATACGACTATGCATCTATAAACCTGCAGTCTTTCTGAATCACTCAGGCAAGACAAAAAGCATAAGTGTGGTAGGGTTGTTTTAGATAATAACATGAAGAAATAGGGGTATGATTCCTTGTATATATATCTTTCTTGACCTATATCCTTTTTAGATACAACCTCACTTGCAATCTTTTCCAAACCCTACATTGTGGAGAAATCAAATGTTATCCCAGTAGTGGATATCACTCTTCTAAAGGTAACTGGGTTAATTTATTTTTTTGAATATTTTTCAATCATTTATATGTTTAATGGATTTTGGACTCTATAAAAATTGTTGTATCAATGGGTTAATGCTACCTGAATCAAAACTCTTATGATTAATTTATGCTCTAAAGGGTTTTTCATAGTCTAGTTTATGGAGCTTGAGGATTCTCATAAAGCTATTAAGGAGGTACCTTTGTTTTGGGGAAGAGATAGACTCTTTTTTACCCCATGGTTTTTCTATTTTGATCCCTTAATAATGGTGGTGTCAAAAATTCTAGTTTGAGTTTGGCTCTCAAATCTGCCTCTACCCTTCTATCACCCCTCAGTATGTGAAGCTATCAGTAATATGCTTTGAAGATTCATGAAGATTGATTTCCATCATTGTTCATAGAGATTATTTATCTATGCCCATATTTGTGTTGAGGTTGACCTTAACAACGGTTTTTCAAATCAAATCCAATAGAAACATGATAATTTTCATTGGATCCATATGTTGGACTATGAAAACACTACTTTTAGATGTCGGCTCTGCCATGAACCTCACCATCTCCATAGGATTTGTCCTCATGCACTAAATTCAAAAAATATAAAGGACCAACCTCATCCTAGAGGTTGGAAACTATAACATGACACTCTTCTAATTAGGGTCACAAAAAAATCTAAATATTGTATAGGGATGAACTAAGGTGTAGATTTTTATTATCAAATGAAATCCAAACAATGATACAAGAAGAAGTATCAAGAGATCTCATGAATATGAATCTTCAGAATCTAAGAAGGATCAACCGCCATTTGATCATCAAGATAATCATGACCTTTTGATGGTTATTTCTAGTCTGAGGGATCTTGTTCGTCTAGAGCGTTGGACTGAGGTTCAAAAGAAAAAGGGTAAAAATGCCATATTATGGATATGGACTTTGACTAGTTTTGATTTTCTTTTGTTTTTTTTCTCTTGATGGCCTTTTAGTCTATTTTACGTAGTATGACTTATTTCTAGGATGTGACTTTTCCACCTATTTTTTTATTTGACTACTAGTGTACTAATTTTATTTAAATCAATAAAATAGACTTTTGAATCAAAAGAAATAGATAAAGATAAAAATTAACCAAAATTATGATTATTTTACACTAAAAATTAATCTTGACTTAGTATTTATATTAAATCATTAATTTATAGTATGTATTTTCAAATATAAAATTTCAACCTTTTTTTATTATTGGTAAAGGGGGATTTTGTTTTGACTAGGGACAAGACTCTAGAAGACAAACAATCAAGCAGGGCCTAGAATGCCCTAATATAACTTTTAGTCTGAAACAAATGACAATATAAGCCATAGGGCAATAACAAACCTAAAAATAGCCAAAGTAAAACCAATCGAGGAGTTTAAGGCCCAAACCCTCAAACCTAAAAATGAAACAAGTTCCTTAAAATATAAACAATAGGGCCCAGAGCTTTAATGAAAATTATCAAACCTTTCAAGCCATGCCTCCACCTTCCACGCAATTTCTATGTGTCCCTCTTGAACGGAATAACATGATGGACAATTAGGCATCCTCTTTTTTTTTTTTAATTCTTTATCTGTAATTTAATCTATCCTCTCTTATCCTTTAAATTTTTGAAGAAAAACCATTCCCCAAATCCTCTTCAGGGTTATTCAAATTCAAGTCAAAATCCTTACTATCCAAGATGTTTCTTTTTCCTCTTAAAGATGTGATGATCAAAACATTGGCTTCTTTGAAAACATATAAATTTTTACCAACTTGAATAGGTATTGGGTTACATATAAGATATTTATCATCCTTATTTTCTCCCACTCCGATAGGTTGCTCCATAATAGGCTTTGTATCATTGCCTTCTTTAACATCTAATATATTCCTTCCAACATACTTCGGACCACATGCTGTTAAAATATCTAAAGAAGAATGTTTCCACCAATTCCATTCAACTTTTCTTTTTACAGGGGAAGGACAATCTAAAGATTAATGAAAAGTACTAAAACACCTATGGCACCTAAAGGGTAGCCCTTCGTAGTCTAGCAATTGTCTCCAAATTTGATCTTCTACTATTAGCTCTATGGAGTCTAGGAGATCAAGCATTGTATCAATGAAGAACAAAATTTTGGCAAATGTGGTATGAAAAAATAAATCAATGACTGAATCTGTCTGTATGAATTTACTGATGGAATTATTAATAGTACTGAAACAAGGTTTACTCCATAAATGAAGGGAAAGATGTGGGAGGTAGATCCAAACAAGTCTGGATGAAAAGATATCATAAAGGGGATTGAAATTTGGATCCCAAGGTTTCATAAACAATTTGTGATGGTTCCAACTCCACTCATGCCATAGGATAAGATCTTTATAAAAAAAAAAAAATGGAAAATAATAGTGTAAAAACCTTTTGCGGAAGGATAAAGTTCCACTTTACCTTTTATGATAGGTTTCCATTGTAAACAGACCTACTCATTTATATCCGAAGATTAAGCCAAAGTTTTTCAAACTTGTATATGACTCCTCTTATGAGATAATATTCTTTGTTTTCCAAGACCAAGTTGAGGGCATCATCTTCCATGTTGAGAGAGAAAATAGCTGAATTAGGTTTTAGGGTCTGAGGTTTGAGGGCTCTGACCACCTCTAAAAAGTATTTCGTCACTTCCCCACCAACTGATGTTTTAGTTGAAGACTTAGGAGGGTTCGCGGAAGGAGATGAAACACCTGCAGCAAACTTTGGCTTGCGCATCACACTACCTGGACTGTCGTGTACAAGAGAGGGAGCCCGATCTGGTAAACCAGGCACTCTAGCCTCCAAATCCTGAGGAGTAGACAGATCTGCATATCCCTTGCCCCGCGCTTCCATAGAGGAGCCGTAGATAACAGCACCAACAGTATCAACGCTCAACCCAGATCTGGCTGAAACAGGGGATGACATTTTGGAAAATATTTTAGGCAGGTTTGAGAGAATGGGAGTAGACATCGTTAATTTCTTTACAAATTTGAAATCAATTATTATCATTGAATTGTAAAATATTTTTTGTGTTTTGTTTGCAATTGGTCTTCATGTTAGATCAGTAGTATCGTATCCACTACATTTCTATATAATTAGCTCTTGGTTCAAGTGATAGGATGTGTTTGATATCTTTGGGAATGTGAAAATATTCTGCAAGGCTATTGGAAACGCAAACAAGTATAATGATTCATACTTAATGTTTGAGAAGAGTGGTGGATAAAGCCAAAGGGAAGGTTAGGACACTTGTTCATAAACATTAATCTAAGTTTAAAGATTTGGAATAAAACAAATTTCAAGTATATAGGAAAAAATTGGAGAATCTGAGTTACATTTAAAGTATAACTGATTTTGTTATTTCTTTTTCATTCAATCAATTTTATTTATTCATTTTAGATTTTTTTAATGTAAGGATGATGTTATTTTATACATTTCACTAAAAATATTTCGTTTGGGTTGCTTTCAATTTTACCACTACGTTAAACATGCACTAAAACCTTTATAAAGATGATGTAATAGTTTCGTCCTTAAAATTGTAAATTTAAAACATATTTTCAGCACAAACATCAATGAAGAGTAAAGTGGCACTTTGTGTAAATACACATTATTACTCTAAAATCTATTTTGCTGCTTTCAATTTTACCACCACTTCAGACATGCACTCAAATCTTTATAATAAGAATGATGTAGTATTTTCGATCGTAAAATTATAGGTTTAAAAAATATTTTCAGCGTAAACATGAGTGAATAATAATGTGACATTTTATTCAAAAAAATTATTAATCTGGATCTGACCAGGAGGCATATGAATCAAATAAGGCAGCAATAGGTGATTTCTAAATTCATTCACAAGTTCTGAGAAATATATTTTTAGGTGAAACATTCTGTATGGAGGTTATTCACATTAGACATCGAGTATATCTGACATGTGTAGTATAAATTTTACATGAGAAAAAATGAGTGAATTTCTTATTGAAAGTTTTTTTCTCTGTCTAGGAACTTCAACAACATTTTCACATCTCAAAATCAATGGTCTATCAGAGGGATCATATAATCTCATATTGATGACAATTTTAATACATACATATATAACTATTTCAAGATAAACTTTCCATATTTTGGTATTTCACATATTGAATGAGGCGACACAGTGGTTTATTTTAAGATAAACCTTCCATATTTTGTGTATTCTTTCGATTTATATCATTCTTCATGTTAATATTATTGGATGTTATAATGACTTAAAACACATATTGAATGAAAGGTATTTGAAGAAGTTGATTTTGTTTTTATTCCAAACCAATGCCACAAAATGAGAATCGGTAATATTTGAACAATGAATATTAAATAAATAACTATATACATATTGTTGATAAATAAAATGATATTTATGATGAAGAAGCTTTAGAATAAAGTTTGATGATAATAATGAATGTGTTTGGCGTTAATAGAAACACCAGGAAAAAAAAGAAAAAAAAAAATGGTAGTGAGGATTTTCTTTTGACAGTGATTTAGAGTAAACCACATGGGAAGCCCTTTTCCTTTGTCTCTTCTTAATGTTGCTCGGTCGTGGGGCTTTGGAAGTATTTAGTTGATAGTTTGATGTTGGTATGTGAACTCATCAAGTTTTTTAATATCATTTCTCTATCTCTTTTTAAGCATATGATTGAGATATTAGGTGTGTTCATAATGCTTGGACGATGAGTAATTATTTGTACCTTTTGTAATTATGATATTTTTGGTATAGCAGTTGGGTGTTTTTACAAACATAATAATCACAATGTTTATTTCTTATTTTTAGTGTTTTTAATTAAATGATATATTTTTTTAGATGATATATTTAATATTATATGGGGAACATTATATTTTATTATCATTTGAAAAGAATTACATGTTTAGATTTCTTCAAAGGATTGAAGTTTTGGATGAATGATGATTTATGCTATGTTTCTTTAATAAAATTAAAATGAAAACTTCGATAGTTTTTCATAAGATAATTTAGGACTGAAGATGATTTATCAATATGTGTTATTTGGATTCATCAATAATGATATATGGTTGTATTCTTATAAATTATTTTGGATGTATTAACTTTGTATTATAAAAAGAATGTTGGAATAATAATCCAAAGTTTATAGGTTTGATTATAATATTAATTGAATAAAATGTAACACGATACATGATGAAATATTAGATCACTTTATTTTAATTATTTACATAGAATAGTTAATGAGAAATTTATGATTAAAGTTTCTATTTTTACAATTATATACAATGTTTATCTTAATTATGTTTAGTATCTTTATTAACTCAGCTTAAAATGTCTACATTTAAAGGAGGTAATTTCAACTAAATTTATGTTTTCAAATGTAGTAAGAGTTATATATTTTTATTGTAATTTTGATTGATCTACTAACATCTTATATGATGACAGAGGATGGCTCATGTTAAAAAATTTCTCATGTCAAGTTGAGAGTGATTGTTTGCCTTCCTCTTAATAATACCTATGTGAAGGGTGTTTTCTTGAATGCATACTTACCCTATTGACTCTCCTCTTACTAGGATTACCATATGTGCTTAATATTATATATTTTGTGTTTCCCACAAGATGATATTGATAATAAGTTGTTGATCAGTGTATTTAATGATATTTCATTTTTTTATTTTTTTTGAATTAGTAGGAATATATTATAAGATATTTTGTTATTTGTTTATAAAATCATTTTTCTACATATCAATTAAAAACTCTTTTGTTATAAATCATGATATAATTTCAAACATTTTATGTCTTCACATTCAAAATAATTTTTTTTTTTATGGAATAATCCTATTCTTATTTTTTTCTCAATGTTTTGGATCATCATTTCTGATCATTTGAAAAAACAATTTACTTATGATTGAAAAAATACTACTTTAATAAGGTAGGGGAAATGGTCACATAAGATATTAAATGAGAAAGTAATCATTGATAAATTATTGAAATGTGTTCAATTCCTATTTTTTAATGATTTTATCACATACCCCAATGTAACTCCTCATTACAAGACCACAATTTTAAAATTAAATAAAATATCAAAAACCAAAATCATAAAATAAGGTTTATTGACCACAAATGTTCTAGCTAGTTGATTAATAATTAACAATTAACTTATTACCATTTTGGTTCCTAATTTGTATGAAAATTTGAATTCTAATATTAAATTAATATGTTATTAACTTAATTAATAACTTAAATTTTTTAAATAAAATAAATATAATATTAAATTAAAATTAAAAAAAGAGAGTAAAGAATACCTATCTTATAGACTGTTGGTAATATGTCTCTAAGCATGACTTATCCCCAAAACATCATCCACGTTAAGATTACATTAGTGTTTACTAATTTCAATGGCTTCCCTAAATTTGTATTTATGAAAATAGTTTTTCATGGTGATGACCCTAGCATCTTCAATGAATTTAGCATTTCTAGTTTTATTACAAGTTCTCTATTAAAGTTGACTTCTGTTTTCTTTCTAAATGAATGTTAATAGAATGTTACTTAATTATAATTTTGATAGACCTCCCCATTTCTCCAATGTGAGGGATGTGATAAGAACATTCAAATTTTTAGAATTCATTATGTAGGTTTGGGTCCAATGTTTATTTGACTCACCCTACCAACATTCTCAATTTATCAATATCAAAGAAGGTGGTTTAGATATTTTTACACTTGTTAATATTATCTATCTTTTTATAAATACCTTCAACATAGGGTAATAAATCTATTGAGATTTCAACTAAATGTTCCTTTTTCTATGTCTTGATATTATCCTTCATTTGTTTAATATACTTAGCGACTTGTTACCATGTGTAACCATTAATTATAAAAGCCATTTTTAAGTGCTCCATTTCTTGATCAAGGTTGTATTTATCATAAATATTGAAATATATAGTGGTGAGAGTTTTCAACACTCGTGCCTTATGTGTTGGGTGATGATGTGAAGAGGCATGAAAATAAACTTCTATGTGGGTGACATTTTTGTAAACCTTCATGGATGGAGACATGTCCCCTTTATTAGAAATAGACACATCTAGTAAATTTAGGTTCCCATCTACCTTAATTTCCTTGGTGAATTTTATACTGGTCATTATACTATTAAGGTGGGAGTGGAAGTCTTCCAAACATCCCCTTCCATGTTTCTATCATATATTTATTTCATCACTCTACCTCTTCCATCATTTGGATTTCACATGAAAGGAGTGTAGAGCCCAATATTTAAATAAAAATCATGTATATGTTTGATACTATCGGATAAAGAGATAAACATATCTCCATGCCATCACATTGTTTATTGATAACATCTTTAAAGGAAAAAAGGATGAATTCAGACACAAGGATATGAATGAGGTTGTTTCCTCATTAGTGATATTCAATAACACTTCTATATCTTATTTAATAGGAATATTTTTCAAAAGGGAAACTACATGAAAGATGACTAACAACTCATTATTTTCAACCTTCTTGTCCTTAAAAAATTCCATGAAATCCCTTCATTGTTAGATAAAAAGGAATTCTACCCCAATATACATTTCATTCTATTTTACATTAAGCCTATAATACCATAGGTGGTAGAGTCTATGCTTTCAATAATAGGCCTTAAAATATTACCTTCGTTATGCATCTTTGGAGCACTATAGACCCTATGAGTAATTCATTTTTTGGGATCAAATTTTTCTTGGTTAAGACATTTAGAAAAGAAGATTTTATAACCTTCATCACATTATTTAAATTATGGTAAAGAAGGTTATTTTCTAGCTTCTTGTATCTTCCACTATTTTTGAGGTGGTCTTCCATCTTTAAGTCATAATCCCTATAATTATTAATATCAGTTACATTACCCTTATCTATCTTGAGGATCACTATGTTAGGTGGTTGATGTTTAAATATTTAATTGCTCCCCATTTTTATTTAGATATGTTATTTAGAGGAGGTTTGGCATGACGTAAAGCCACTGCATGGTCCTGCCTAACGTTTTTCATAATGTTTAAAGGAAGGTTATTTAACACACTATCAATACTTATGATGAAGTCCTATTCAAGGATATAGAAAGGAGAGATAACAAAGATTAAACCTTTTTTCTAAAATGTTGATTATGTGTTTATCTATAAGAAAATTAGATAATATAATTATTAACTTATATTTGCATCCAAATATTACTTAAATTTTATTATTACTATCCATGCTTGAAGAGACCACAATTTCTATCCTAAAACATAGATATTTTTTTCTGATTTAATTAATGTTTGTCTCTAAATATAACTCATGTATACTGTATCCTATTAGATATCCTTTGCCAACTAGATAAGCATCTAACCATATAGGTTAGGCATCTAATATTCTTTGCCAAATGGGCAAGCATTCTAACCATACAAGTTAGGCATCTAATATCCTTTCCCAAATGGGCAAGCATGTACACATGACTAGGTTATACTCTGGCCAAAGACTTGACTCATCAAGATCAACTTGATCCTGAGTCACTCATTATTCACCTCTAATATCTACTAGATAAGCACTAAGGTCATCATGACAGTAGCATGTTTAAAACATATAACAACAACTTGCATTTTACCTCAGAATTTGACCTAAAGCCTTAGGAACTATGATGATCTAACTAGGATCCTTCCTAGTATATCACAAAATTATTATCTTTGCTTTGTTTATCTAAACTAGGGTATTATTATAATGGTATTGCCTTTTTATTTAACTTTAATCTTATTTAGTGCATAACCTCAAACCCCATCCTACTCACCTACATATTGAAAGCATCATTTGCTTCCTAGACTGCTTACATACTTGCATCTTAATAGGATTAAGGTGTAATATGCATGTAGTTTTATTTTTTATTCTAAGTTTTATATGAACTATGAATCTAGCTATACAACCCTTTTTTAGGGCTCAATTACCTAGGCATTTCCTTTGTGATTACTACCCAAATGGCAGTGTAAAAAGTATCATTTTAAGTAACCAAGTACTTGTTTAACTAAACTATCCCTAAACCTTAACAATAAAAAAAATCAAGCTACATCCCCTTTCTACTTTTTATTTACATCAACAATGTTTTTCATCTTTGCTTTAATCAACATAATCCTTACAACTGTTCTTACTAAAATTTCATTATTTGAGAGCCATATGGTTGGTGGTTTCTTGATAATAATTGGTTTAACACTCTCAATCCTAGTTTTTATTGTTCTTTTTCAGTGGTACCAAGTTTTGAGTAAGAAATGTAGTTTCTCCATTTTATTTCATAAGTTTACAAGTCAAAATCATCTAAGGTAGTCGAAATTATTTTTTATCTTAATTAGTGTTGTTGACCAAGAGGGATTATCCCACCCCTTGGTCTTAAAGACATGACATGATCTTTATTTTTCCCTAATAGTTTATAGAGATGATGCCAAGATGTCATTGTTGTATCTATGTTAGACTATAGATGTAGTAGCTCAAGTGCAATGGCATTACCCATAAACATGACCTAGAGGCATTACTTGTACTGAATGTTGCATAGTTTTGTTTAACCTTAAATTCTTGATCTATGTTCAGATTTAAAAAGTAAATAATAATTGAATTAATTAATGTAATATATATCAAAATCAAATTCTTTAGTAGGAAAGTAGAAAACATAATCTCTTAGTTTAGTCATTATGTCAATTTTCAACCATGTTTATTCTATACAATTATATCTTTAGTCTATTTAGGTAAACTTCTCTAAAAACAATAACTTATACACAAAGATTTTATTGAACTTAAATTTAAATAAATCCTTTATACATTTGAAAGGATGGTTTTGAAATTTGAGGGTTCAACCCTCAAATGAAAGATACTTATTTTCATACTAATATTAATGATAATCAAATTCATCATCAAAGCTCAACAACAATCAAAGGGTCCACTCATAATTTTATTTTATGATAAATTCGATTGCCTTATGGTAATTTTCATGTATCTAAACCAATACTCTCATAATCACATGTAACTTTACAAACTAAATCAAATGTATTTCATAGATTTATAAGTAATTATATAGAAAATAGAACTCATTTATTTAATGTTATAAAAATCATTTAATTTCCCAAACAACAAGCTATGGTATCATTTTGTTTCTAGTAATACTTAACAAAAATCTATTTCAGTCTTCTAAAAATAATTACATCATATTTTCCTTATGATTTAAATCAGATATTATATCCATGTTACAATTTAAATAAAATAAAATATTTATCTTATAAACTAAATAAATTATTTACCTTATAATTTAAATAAAATATTTATTTTACAATTTTAAATAAAATAAAATATCTGCCTTACAATTTAAATAATTATCTACCTTATGATTTGAATAAAATAAAATATTTATTTTACAATTTTAAATAAAATAAAATATCTACCTTTTCATTTAAATAAAATAAATTATTTACTTCTAATTTAAATAAAATATAATATTTATTTACAATTTAAATAAAATAAATTTTTTACCTTATGCATTGAAATCCTTGACTGAAATGAAATGTGGATCCACTTGAATTGAGACATCTGATAGAATGGTAGTGGTGTTGATCTTGACCGAGCTATAAAAAATGAAACAAATCCTGAAATTTCACTACCCCGTGAGGCATAAATCTTTCTTCCAAAGTGTCTCGCTTCCCACCTTGCCTTTTCTTCCGTCACTTTTGTATTCCCTCAGCATTGACCTCCTTTACTGCCTTCCCAATTTCCTCTCCAATTTATGCTCTCAAAACATCCTCCCCCTTAAAGTACTTCCTTTTTCTCTCCTTTATATTGTGTTGATCCTCCCATTTTATAATATTTTCCATGAAAATATCTTTTCCTCCTTTTGAACATTGATTTGTGCAACTTTAGTTAATGATTTTTTATTAGCTCCTTATTTGGTAGTTCCCTCCATTTGCATGGCCATTGCATTAGTTAATGTGGGTGATGACTAAGGGAGGTGGAGAAAATTAATTCCAAATGGAGAGAAATCTAGTTAATCACTGAGAATTTACCATCATTCGCTCATGCGTGTGGTGGTAGAAGGGTCAGTTAACTTATCTCATCAAATTTTCATGATAATATTAAAGGATTTTATTTTTATATTTTTTTGAATAGTGATATATTAAAAATAATTAATATTATAAATTTTCCAACCACATCTTAGCTACAAATTCAATCCCCCACCAAGAAGTCGTGGATTCCATCAAGTGATTGTTTTGGATCCTTAAGGGTCCTACATATGTTGCCAAGAGATTTTTGTTAGAATCTTGGATGACTCCTCCACCTTGTATAGAAATAGGATTCCATTTTATTGCTCCATTAAAATTCATCTTTTACCATAGAGTTGGAGGGTAAATCCACTTTATCTTCATTCTGTCAACACTCTACTTTTGAGATTAGGTAGGCATCACAAGATTAAGCAAATTTAAGATCTGAGAGAAATAAGAGGGAGGGAAATCACCAAAATAAGAGGCATAAGTTAACCAATTACCCTTGACAAAAGTCATTATTTTAATGAAATTTATGGTGGCACTAGAGTTCAATTTGCCAATGATGCTCAAATTTTTAAAATCCAAATTCCTCAAAAAATATGAGGGATAGCAAATTTCCACAAAATGTTTTGTGGGGGATAGTCCCAAGGTGCCTCACATTGGTAGATTAAATCCCTTATGGATCCTAGAGAAATCCAAGACTAATTAGAAAACTTTTTAAAATATTGAAAAATGGATGCAGAAAAAGGATAAAAAAGGAAGATATGTTTAGAAGATTTAGCCTCCATTTTATAGAAAACACACCATTTAGGAATTGAAAGTCCCCTTTTAATTAAATTATACACCTTCAGGATTTTATTTTGGGCATTCATCCAAAACAAAAAATTAATTTTTGGGATCAAATATTTTATCCGTAAACAATTCTAGTTTTTCTCCAAATCTTCTTGATCTCATAAAGATAGATACCCAGATCTAACAAAGAACAGACCGCTGGGATAGGCCATCCATAGAAGGTCGTCATCTTTGGTAAATCTAATGATATGAGTATTCTGAAGCTATTTATTTAACTCTTGTAAGAAAGAAGTTTCTTGATGGTTCAAATCTTCTTTATGAAGTAACTTCCACCAATTAATACCTTCGACCTTCTACCACTAATCACTCACTTTGTGACCTATAACCTCCTTCAAATAATCACTCAATCCTACTACAACTTGAGAGGATCCAAGTGGGAGCCGATTGAGCCATAAATCATATCAAAAGGTGACTCTTTTCCCTCTACCAATTTTCCATTTTAGCCCCCTCAAAATATTATCCTTTGCTTTCCTCAAAGCTTTCCAAAAAGTTGAGCCATTAATAGGACCTTCTTCAAAAAAAAGTAGGAACCCTCCCTAGATTTTGAATACATAGATTTAATATTCCTCATCCCTTGGTTATCTTCCTTAGTCACCCTCCATCCTTAATTATCAAGAAGATCTTGATTCATAGACCTCGTGCTTCTGAGACCCAATCCTCCCCCCCCCCCTCCATAAAGGTAAGCAAGTTTAGTTCTAAGATATAAGTAGAAATCTGAATCTATCTTTCATCCCCCTTTAAGAGGAATATCTTCCATAATTTCTCAAGTTGGTTTACCACTTTTCCTAGAATAAAAAATAAATACATGAAATAAATTGGAATGCTCTACAAAAAACTCTTCAGTTATTTTAATTTTCCATTCTTTGGAGAACAAATTGCCTTTCCACCTAGATAATTTCTTCTGAATCCTATCAATAACAGGGTTATAAAAATCTGACTTCATATTCCCTTCAAATAGAGGGATGACCATAGAGGAGGAAGGAATATTTTTTTATTACACATCCAATGATCCTATAAATCCTCCCCTACAAAGTTCATGGAGTATTGATGAAGAATAAAGAGATTTTAAGGAAATTGATGCTTTGACCTGACACTACCTCATAGATTTCAAGATTTTTCCAAAACATTTTACTTCAGATATTGAGGCTTCTCCCATCATCATATTGTCATTGGTAAATTGTTGGTGTGTTATACGTCTAGTGTTGGAAGCCACTTTAATACCTTTGATGAAACTGAAATAATTGGCAATATCAATGATTTTGCTCAAACTTAATGCCATCAAAATAAACATATAAGGTGATAGATGATCACCTTGTCTGAAACCTTTGTTTACAAGATAAAAAACTTTAGGGATCCCATAGATAATGATTGAAAAATGGTAGTAGATATGTAGAAAGTGATTAGAATTCTGACTATGTGATTACACCCAATCATTTTAAGAACTTTATCTAGGAAATGCCATGAAACCCTATTATCAAAAAATTTCATAACCAGTTTAAGGAACATTCCCTTTCTATAGAATTTGGAAATTGGATGTATAGTTTCATGATAAATGATAATACCATCTAAAATATATCTTCCAAAAACAAAATCCTCTTGTTGTTCCACGATCAACTTGTCAAGAAGCATTTTGATTCTTATAGCTAGATATTTAGTGAAAATCTTATAGAAAGTGGAACAAATGTTGATGGGTCTAAAATCTTGCAATTGATTTGACTCGTGCTTAATAGGGATTAATAATAGACAAGTATTGTTAAATAACTAAATCATTATTATAGATTTAAATAATTCAGTGATAGCGAGGCAGACTTCATTTTGAATATTGTCCCAAAAGACATAGAATTAAAAAGGGGGCAAACCATCCAAACTTGGGGCCTTATCTCATTCCAAAGATAAAACTATGGATCTAATATCTTAAATATAAGGAGGAGAAATAATGGATGTGTTATCTTCTTGGGATATAACCCCTTGAATAAGGTTTAACACCTATTCTTCAAGCCATAAATCCTAAGAGGGAGCAAGAGCCAAAATATTGTTGTAGAAATTAATAATTTTTAGTTCTTCAATGTCTTTTTCATCATTATACATAACCCCATTTTCTTCATTTATTTTATAAATTAAATTTTGCTAATGATTTCTTGAGGCTGAGAGATGGAAATACTTTGTGTTCCTATCACCTTCCTTAAACTAGATTTTCCTAGTTTTTTAGCACCATATGTTTTCTTCCTAAACTCTCACATTATGAAATAAGCTTAAGATTTTATTTTATTTAGTATGATAGGAAGGATTGGAACCGAAAGCATTGATTTCCTTCTCAATTCTCTATAATTCTTCCTCTATTTTACTCTTTTAGTTTAAAAATTCTCAAAAACTTCCTTGTTCTAGATCTTGAGTTTATGCTTGACATGTTTAAGTTTCATGGATAAGATGTACATGGATGAGCCTTAAATATGAAAGTTCCAACACTCTTTTAGTAAATCAAGAAATGTCTAATTGGATAACAACATTTTCTCAACCCGAAATAGAATGCTCTTTTTTATTCATCTTCTCACTGGTGAAAATTAGGGGATTGTGGTGAGAGTTAAACCTAAAAAAAAGGATAAGGAATTGCTAAATTATATATCCCATGACATTGAGATGAATAACCTATCTAGGTAAAAATGAATACGGTTTTCACCCATCTCTTATTTGATTAGATAAAGGTGTTTTCTTTCAAATCAACATCAATGAGTCTTGTCTCTATAATAAAGTCACTAAAATCCATCATATTTTCATTGAAAGAGTAGATTCTCCCTTATTTTTCCATTGGGTATAAAGGACAATTAAAGTCACCTACCACTATCCAATTCATATCTTTGAAACATTTTCTAATGTCAATCAGATATACCTAGCATGTTTTCTTATCATTTCTAGTGTTAGGTGGATAGATGTTTGTAAAGACCCACTCCAATTTATTTTGAGTATCTTTGAAGAATACTATGATATGCAATTTAAATTTTAATAGAATAATCCATTCTAAGACAAAGGAATTCTATAAAATCATCATCCCACTGAAAGCACCTATAGAACTACTAATGCAACTAAAAGCTTTATTCCAGATATTAGCTTTGTTCTTCAAAATTTCATACTCAGACATTTTGGTTTTTTGGAGAATTAAGATATTAGGTTTATGTTTGAAGATCATGTTTCTTGTCAATCTCTCTTTAGCAAGGTTATTCAAACCCATTATATTCCAAGATATAATCTTCATTTCTTATTACTCAACAAATGTCTGAGGGTCATTTAGGTACCCTTTTCAACTTGTTTATTGGTTTCAAAATTTTTTGGCATTATAATTAGTTGGTCTTCTAGCAGATTTTGGCTCTTCTCCTACTTCAACATTTTTTCTACCCTTTTTTGGTTGAACCTTCATCCATTGATCCTCTTACTTTTCCTTATTTTTCTCACAATTAACTCTCTTTCCTAATGAATAACATTGTCTTGAGATGGGTGAAAAGGACTAAAGTATCTTGTCATTTCTAATTGAAGTTAATAAAGCCTTTCTAGGCAAAATTTCTTGTAGAACTAGATCCTCACCAGATAACAAACATTGAAAGCATAGGATAGAAGGCAAATCTTGATGACCATCTTCTAGGGGTTCCTTTTAAAATTAATAATGAGTTGGATTAGAAATGGGGGAAGCAAAGGCTACTTTAGCCAAAATATCAATCAAAAGGGCTAAGGCTAGTAAAGCCTTCCCAACAATTAGATTGACTGGTACATTAGATTCAATAGGAACTGAATGGATCAAATAAGGGGAAGTCTGACTAGGGATAGGATTATTTGGGATAAGTGAAATCATATTAGAGGCTATGAAAGAGAACCTCTACCCTAGGCTAATAGGAGATAGATTAAGGGTAGGTTTGTGGACAAGGGGAGAAGCTATTAAGGAAGGAGGAATAGGAATAGAATCTTGAAAGGGGAGAGGAGAAGAGTTAAAATAATGAGGTTTCTTAACCAAATGGGGATTGGGGGGAATGAGGGGCTTATTGATGAGGGGATAATCCTTCGAATAATGATTAACGACATTGTAGGTTTTGCAAATTTTTGAGTCTCTTTTGAACACAGTTCATTGATTTCAAACCCCATATTTAGATATTATCTTGATGGAATGAATCGGGGGTCTATCTGCAAGAATGAAGACACAAAATTGGGTAGTCAGGAGACTTCATCTAGACTTGGTTATGGGGTCAATAGATATAGGTTGGCCAAGAGCTCTAGCAATACCAAAGATAATATTTGGGGTCCAAAATTTGAAAGCCAATTTTGGCAAGTTAACCCATACAAGGGTATCCTCCATTATGTCACTATCAAGGATAAAACCTACTTTTCACTTTCAAAGATAAACATTTGACTTACCCATAAACCATGGGCCTTCTATAAGATTCCTAAGGTAATCTTCATAATTAGACAAGTTGATCAAGAAAAAATTATTTGGCATGGCAATGGTGTCAATATGTTCCTTAGGATGTCATTTAAAATTAACCCACTTTCAAAAGGAGTCAATATTGGGTCTAAAATCATTGAATTTAGCTCAGAGAGAATTTGGCAGTGAAGAGTCAACTTTCTCTATAACAAAATTTGGAACATAGAGACATACCACATTTCTTTCGTAGGTGGGAACCAGTGTTGAGTCTTCTAATATTTTGCATTTTAATCACTCTCTAAACACCATATCGGCCCATGAGATTGATTTATTTCCATCATACTAGTTGGATATTGTGTCTACAGAAGTGGTAGGTGAACCCTACTTGAAACCAATGTGTAAGTTGGTGCCTCCTTTAAAATTACAAGTAGACCCTATCCTTAATCCAACCAGTATAGAGGTACATCCCTCACGAGATCATCTCTGGGCTACAACTCACCCTCTTCCTTCCCATCACTTGAATTTGAAATTTCCCCTTCAAACTTCTTACCCATCATAATAAAATTCATGAATGAAAGATAAACATATTTGTGAAATAATATGAATATCAAACAAATTTAAAATAAAATAAATATTCAATTATAAATATTTTATTATAAAAGCTTATACACAATATTTTCTTCTTTACATATTTTTCTCTAAGATTACTAAGATACGAAGCCAACCACCTTCCTCACATTAACTTTGAGATTTACTCTACCATATGGAGTGTGGATATTCATGATATCAAATCAATCAATTGATCTAAAAATTGTTTGGTATAATTATGTCGAGAAGCAAAGCCAACAATGGTAGCAACGTATGGAAGGATCCAATGTTGTACACATGGGAAAAATCACCGTTCAATTTTTTTAACACATATTTTTGAATAAAAATGAAGTCATTCCAAAATAAAATACTGAGAAAACACTAAAATTAATAAAATTTAGTTATATGATAGGTTGATGTTTGTAGTTGAAAATGGAATAGAGCTGGGGAAGTTGAAAGTTGAAGCATAGGGTCATCACTGACATAGGAGCGTCGTGTCGCAACATGGAGAATGAAGTAACCAACAACGTTAGAAACATATGAAAGGTTCTAACATTGTGCTTAGAAAAGAAACACTTTAAAGTTAATAAAATATAATTATATAATATGGACTTTTAATGAATAGGGAGAACGTATCCCTAGGCATTGAAGGTGCCTTTGTAAAATATACGGTGCAGGAGCATTTATATAGATAAAATTCTGACTATCTCATCCTCACGAAATGTTCGTGTAAAATCACACAATGCACATGAAATTATCATTGTTGTGAATGCGTATATTCATAAATGCCGAGTTGCTACATTATTCTTCACGATACTCTTTTGTAGATTGAGAACTCCTCGAACCCACTGCATTTCTATGATTGTGGCGACCATCCTCTACTAGGAATTGAGCCACGCTACTTTCCTTTATCTATCTGATCCGCAAATTGCAGCCATGCTCAAATATATTTGGGCAAATTTTAATTTGAAAGCGAAGCCTAACTCTGACTTTCCAAAGTACTTTAAATTTGATCTCATAACTCTGCGAATTCTATTATAGAATGTAGGAAAGAAGAGAGGTAGCTTCAACTAAATAGAAAGATGACCTTCAAATCTCAATTTCCTGTAACAATAATTCAAGGTGAAACATATGAATGATCACCCTTCACTTCTCTTTGTTCCTTTTTCAATAATTTTTATTTGTTTCGATATGGAAAGTGGGATGTCTTTTAAATCTCTATTTCCTTGTTTAAGGTTAAAAATATGAATGATCACTATTCACTTTTTTTTGTTTTTCTTTAATATTTCAATAATTTTAAGTTTTATATGAAAAATGGGATATCTTTAAAATCTCTATTTCCTTAAACAATAATTCAAGGTTAAAAATATAAATAGTGACCATTTATTTCTTTTTTGTTTTTTTTTTTAGATAATTTAATAATTTTTAGTTGTGTCAATAATACAAGGTAAAATGTCCTTCAAATCTCTTTTTTTTTTAAGCATTTAAAGTTAAAAATATGAATGGCCACCATCTATTTCTTTATATTTTTCACTATAATTCAATAATTTTTATTTTTCCCCATAATTCAATAATTTTCAGTTGCTTCTATTTCAAGTAACCATCTTTTATCTTGCCATGTTAACTTCCCCTTAACATGCCAATAATAGCTGTTGCATTGATATTAAAAAGCACCTTTATTAAATTTGTGGATGAATTTACATATAAGAGGTAGTTTAATACTTTCATTATTAGTAGGTTTTTTAAAACCAATTCAAGCTCGTTCTTTCTATATATTATTGGATGTGTTTATATAATATAGTCGTCGTCGTCGTCATCATCATCATCATCATCATCATCATCATCATCATCGAAAGTCATTCTACAATAGTATTTAGAAAGTGGTGGTGGGTTGTAATGTAGTAAGTATGATTCACTTTTTTATTCCATATTTCAATTTTATATCCAATTCACCATTACTTAAAAAATAAAAAATTTAATATAAAAATAAAAACTTAAAAATGACCGACATTATTATACCATAATAAATTTTATTAAAAATATATTTTTTCAATAAAAATTATTACAAGTTCAAAACCAACAAAAAATATTGTACTAAATTAAATTTTACTAAAAATATAATTTTATGAAAAAACACCATTACAAATTAAGAACTTACAATATATATATTTTAATTTCAATGCACCTTCAAACATCACATATTTATTTTATCTTTATTAGTATATTAAAGCTATACAATTATAAGGTTTTTTTTTTTTTAAAAAAAATTTATTATTATTATTATTATTATTATTATTATTATTATTATTATTATTATTATTATTAAGCACAAGCCCAATCATGAAATTTATTTTTCCGTCTATACAATAAAATTGGTTGTTTATATTTAAGTTTCAAAGTTAATGTGTGTTTACAATAAACCAATTATAATTCTACTTAAGACTCAAAATTATATTTTTAGTGGTATTTAAGTCAAGCTCTTCAAAAATATTAAGTGGTACTTATAAAACCAAGTTAATTTCTATGTTAAAAAAATTATTGAAATAAAACATATGTTATTATTTTTTAAATTAGGTGACCATGAAACTAGAGTTTTAGAGGAGAAATATTTCCTAGAGATGTCAACTAAATTGTAATAGTCTCAATTTACAATATTTTTTATAAGCATAACTATTTATAACTGAAACAAAAATAGATTTATTCTTACGTATATAAACTAAATCTAATCGTCATATGAGTAGTGGATTTATCTACAATTATTTGTATTATATTAAAATGAAAATATTTTCTATATGTAATGTAAAATTTTGAACACGGTAACTATTAAACATATATTTATTAAATTTTTTATTTTCATACTTTATTATGATTTATATGGACAATGTTGAATTAAAAAAATATCAATTTGAACTAGATATATCACATAATAAAATTATAAATCTTAAATTTTCACTAAATGGAGTTTATTGTGGATGATTTTAGAATTGATGAAACTATTTAAAGTGACATTGAATCCTCATAGTTATATATAACAACAATGGACAAAGATCCTATATAAATTTTGGGCACAATTATATATACTAGAGAATATGTATGCCAAAAAAAAAAAAAATTACATATTATATTATTTCTCTTTCTCTCTCTCACACACACACAATGTTGAATGACAAAAAAATAGATCAATTCAAACTAAACATATCATATAATAAAATTTTGAATCTTAAACTTTACATGAATAAAGTTTAATCTGGATGATTTGAGAATTGATGAAACTATTTAAAGTGTCTTTGATTCCCCGTGTGTGTGTGTGTGTGTGTGTGTGTGTGTGTGTGTGTGTGTGTGTGAGTGAGTGAGTGAAGATGCTATATATGGTTTTCAAGTAAAATTGTATATACTAAAGAAATACGTGTAATTAGAAAAATTAATAATTTAAATATTATTGATGAAAACATAGAATTACTAAATAAAATTATTAATAGAGATAAATTCATAAATAATATGAAAGATACCTTCTTTGATGGTTCTCATTGAATGAATAAAATATTTACATAAAAGCCTTTGAATAAAACTCAACTCAAAATTGGAGTTGAGATGCATAAGTAAAGAATCTAAATAAATCAAAAGCTAACTAAACCACCTAAATATAAATGACCAATGCATTTAAAAAGAAAAAATAAAAAATAAAACTATTTTTATTAACTTTCATCATGTAATGATTTTTCAAATGCTATTTTTAAAAGTTTTGCATGCAAGTTTGTATGGGCCCAAAATATTCATATATATATTATAAATATTAAAATTAATCTAATAGATCTATTTAAACTGAGATTCGCGTTTGAGTACAAAAATATACTAATTCTAAAAATATTAAAATATTGAAAAAGTACTAAAATTTATTTTCATACCCTCAAATAGTCATGTATGTCCTCTATTTTTTTTAAATATTTCTAACCAAATAAGATAGGTTATAATTGAATTAAAATTTTTGAGATGGTCATTTTTGTACAAAATAAAGCTCAAACAAAATTATGAATCAAAATTTATAACCTCAATAAGTTTCGCTTCTGCATCAATTATATTGATTAATCTTTAAATTTTTTACATACATTTATATATATATATATATGGATATGGTAGTTATATAAAATTAATTACCATACATACATATATGCAATTACCATACCCACCCACCTGGCCTGCTCTCCCCCCCCCCCCCACCATATATGATATTTTCTATATGCAATGCGAAATTTTGAGTACAATAAATTATCAAACATATATGTATTTACTTTAACATTTGCATACTTTACCAAGATTTATATGGGCAATATTATATAACAAAAAAAATTAGATCGATTTGAATTAGATGAATCATATATTAAAATTCTAAATCTCAAATTCTAACCAAATTAAGTTTATTATAAATGATTTTAGAATTGATGAAAATTTATAAATTGATTAAAATTTATAAATTGACTTTGAGTCCTCGTAGTTATGTATATAAACAATAGATAAATACCCTATGTATTGAAAGATGAAACGAAAAACTATGTTAAATTTTCACAATTGATGTTTTGAGCCATGATCTTGGCCCATCTTCAGGAAAGCTTGAAAAATATGAGAGAAACAACACATGCCAAACACCATAAATAAGGAAATGAAAATGAAACTAGTAATATATATTATATAAAATAGTGTAACTATATATACTATTTTTGATTGCAACTATATATATTATAGAAAATATGTGTAATAGCAAAAATTAATAATTTAAATATAAATCTTATATTAGTTAATATTTTAGATAATATTAATTAATATAATATTTAAATGATTAAATTTTTTAGTTACACGTATTTTCTCTATTGTGTGTGTATAAACTACTATACATATTTTAGATAAGTTTATGTAAAATATATCAAGAGATATAATTCTCAAAAAGATTATATAGTGTCTCATTTGATTTATTTCAAAAATTAAAAATCATATAAACATCTCAAGAATGATATCTCTTATTATCTTTTACATAGATTTATATAGAATATATATACTATTCAACATCAGCATCATCACTCAATCTAATATTATAATAATTAATAGTCATAAAATTAATGGCATTCAATATTAACTAGCATACATATTTGACATAGATCTACGTAAAACACATCCATAGATCTAGCTAATTACAAAGAACTTGAATGACCAAGCATAGCAAGTGAAAGTTTAAAAATAACTCCTACATCAACTAAGATAATTGAAAATAGATTAAAGAGAACAAGTTTTATTTACTGATAAGATATAGTCATCTTGTAAGCTTCCTCCTTTAGTTATGCACACAAAGTACATTACCACGCACATTAAGTTTGCTCGGTGCTATAAAAATCATATAAAATAAGAGATAGACTACCATTATGAATAATAACTATCAGTGTGTTTTACATAGATTTATCTAATATATACTCAAATTATATGACTTATTCACAATCAATTCTTAATATAATTTAAGAATGAATGTATGTGTGCACAAACGCACATGCAAACTAACATAAAATTAACTACAAGTAAAGAAACTTCAAAGGAGACTAACCTCTAATATATAACTTCTTTACAACCCATTCTCAAAAGTGATTTATGAATATATTTTATTCTTTTTAATTTTCTTAAAAAATTTAAACAAAAGTACATTACAAATAACAAAATAATATATCTAATTTTCATTACATTGTTAATAAAAACTACATCACAAACAACGAATATATATATATATATATATATATATATATATATATATATATATATATATATATATATATAATTTTCACAATTTATTTTAAATTTTATTCATTAATAAATAAAAATAAAGCTTAAATAAAGTTAGTTATAAAATTACCAAACAAATGTTCTCTGCAAACAACGAATTAGAGGGTATACGACAAAACTCTTCACCATCCATTCTCAACTTAATTCACCAATAGGTAAGAAAACAATTGATTATAATATTGCTAACAAAAGGTAACCACAAAGTGGAAAAAATAATAATTATATGAATGTATGGCACTTCACCATAGAAGTCACTATTTAATTTGCATGTTTAGCCACTCAATTGTCAAATATTTTAGATATTTATTATTTGTTTTAAAAATATATATTAAATAGTGTACAATCAATGGATATATACCCTTTGGTTCTCCGACATACTGAGTGTTTAGCATGGCTATGTTACCTTTTTTATAACATCGAACTCTCTTATAATAGTAGACGACGTAAGAGACCTTCAAAGATTTTTCTTTGCTTACCTGAGAATGTACGAATAGATACGTATCCCAAATACTCTTAATAACAAATTCCTTTGACGATTTTTGTTAGGCTTATGCTGTTTGTTGCATTGGAAAATAGGTCCAGATAACAGGCCAACAAAACACAGAAAATTCGAGACCAATGAAAAAAATTAAGAGATGACTAGAAACACATCATTCCTTTATTGGAAACTTCCATATTTTAAAAAATGAATTTATTGAACTTATTCATGTGCTTCAAGGCTTAAAGAAAACCCTCTCAGTGTCCAAGAATTGTGTGTGAATCTCTGGTAATTTGATCTCCTTCATTGAAATCCTAACAAGTCATTGTGAACTAATAAAATGTGGGGTTTGAGGGGCTTACATATTATCCTTTTATTATTATTTTATTATTATATTTATGTAATATAATAAATTTGGGAGATAAAATTCAATGACATTAAGCAAGCTCTAATCCCTGTATGGATTTTCACTACCATAAATAAATGTTAGTTTTTAAAAATGAATACTTTAAAATTTAATCAATTTTTTTCATAAATAATTCAATTTTTTTTTTTACGTGTTATAGTATTTATTTAAATTTAATTATCACCCTTGACCTTGGAAATCAATTCCCTTCTCATCCAATTTTGTCCGATATGTTCTAATGCACATGCATAATGGTAGATTTTTCACGTTCAAATTAAAATATTATTGACATGCAAAACAACATATAAAATAGACTGAAAAGTTTCAAAAAGAAGAACACATAACATGGGAAACTCAAAATAAGAGTCAATAGTGCCCACAAAGCTTAGACTATTACCATAGCACTATGATTATGGTGGACCAAAATCATAGAACTATGATTTGGAAAACTAAAATTGTAGTGGTATGATTTTCAAAACTAATAAATGTACAATTAAGATCATGAGAAAAATTCCATAACAAAAGGAAATAAAAGGAGGAGAGATAAAATCAAAGAGGAAATAAGAAATAAGGGGAAGAGGAAGCAAATAGGAAAAACAAGACCAAAACCACAAAATAGGAAAAAAAACTTAAAATATTTACATGATTTGATAACTAAAATATACACAAGTACCTTATAAATATACAATTTGATAGATAAAATTATCCCTAGAAAAAAATTCTATCTACATGATGACACATTATGATGTGTGTGCGCGCGCTTACATGAATCAAAGTAAAATAAAAAAGTTTACTTGTGGGGTTCATACAAAATGCATCAATTGTATAAATATGAAAAATTTCTCTTAGTTAGTATAAAAATGATAATGATTTAAAATATAAATGGAAATAGAGATCACTTGATTTCACCTTGAATGGTCTTGATGATCCTAGAGCAAACATCCATGATCATGTGTGTAAGATATCAAAACATTTGGACCTTCAAATATACATGAAATATATGTAGGTAAGCTACTATTTCTATAAATAAAAAATAAATTAAATATTGAAATATCAGAAAGAAAAAGATGTTATGAACAAATACACATGATTGTGCTAAAAAATATGAAGCACTCTCTATGAAAACAATATCTCAAAATTTAGGTGGTATCTAAATATATGTCATGTGTTGAGACTAAGAATATTAAGTGTCATGTGATGAGATGAATATTTTTTGTACCACCATGTGATGTATTTCTTGTGGTGGAATGATAGAAAGTATGATTTCAGATTTGACATACTTCGACTCATTTTCACATTCCACACATAATAGAATCTTGAAACCACTTTCCTTGTGTCTATTTACTCATCTAATATTTTGGCAAGTTCTATTTTTACAACAAATTTATTCAAAAATGATTGAGTCTATATATGAATCCTTTATAATTTTATACAAACATACTTCATATTTTAGATCCTTATTTTTCACTAACATGATAGTACTAATAAACTAGGATGGTTTCAGTTACCTCACATGTTTCCCTTTAGTAACATGCCCTCAAAGAATATTTTTAAAATTGGAATTTTTTTATTACATTGACATATACATATTTAATGAGTCATTCATACTTGAAGATTAATGAAGAATTATCTATAAATACAAATCACCCATAAATTTATTAGACACTTGGCAACACTGAGAGAACACATATAACTCCAAATCACCCCTAATGTTATTATACAAATATAAAGTTTTGGAAATAATGGAAGAACACTTGTAAATCTCTGTAACCATAATTAAAATTATTACACACATTTCATAATTTTAAATATAATCCATAGAATAGTTAAAATAGTGATATCAAAATACACAAATGTTAAATTTGTATGGTTTCAAGTACAAAATATGAAAAGATTGCATTACATTTTAGATTGATCGTGATGTTTTACATATGCACATGTAAGTGGAATAGATACTTATGTTTTTATCCATATTTTGAGTATTGTAATATAGACAATACTTAGCCATTCATAGAGAAGTAGTTGGTTACAGTTCAAACAAAAATATTAACCCCTTTTAATGTAATCCATTAATAATATTGAGTTTCTTAGACTGTTTATACATTTAAATTGCTCTTGTATACACCTTTGATATTTATAGCTATAATAGATATTATGATTGTATATACTAGATGTTATCATTGGTTGATTATGTCAACTAAAAATAACTATTCATTTTTTATTCTATGTTGATGATTTTAATGTTGGTTGATCATCATAATAATAAATACTAATCATTCTATATTATTCAAGTGTATAAACCTCAATTTTGGAGAGGTTGATATGGTTAATAATATACATTTAGTTCAAACGTAACGGTAATAAACTACTCTATATCAATCCAATTAATAGAAAACTTAGATAAAAAATATTCTACATTTATACAACTAATATTGATAAAAACTAAAGTACAACTATTGAAATATATTGCAATAAATAAGAAGTAATGGTACTTAGCTAGTTTACTATGTGGAGGCATCCCTGGACTGAAAACAAATGTAAGGTATATAGGATTAGTATTCTAGATTAGTCATAAGATTCTTTCAATTATACTTTTATGGCCACATGCACTACCATTTGATCTGCAATCAACCATCAATACTAGTGTCTGATTATCACACAATTGCCTATAATGAACCCAAATATTATCAATACAATAACATACCAATAGGCAAAGCTTCTAAAATAATCACTTGTATCAACTCATATTGAATAATTAAAATAATTACAAACCATGCATAAATAAGCCTCAACTCAGAACTGGAGTTAACATACAAAATTTAAAACTCTAGAATTAAATAAAACTTGTTATTTTTAGCAGGTGTTATTTTCAATAAGTTTCACGTGCAAGAGCACATAACTCTAAAAATATATAAAATTAAAATAAAAAAATAAAATTAACCTATCAGATAAATATAAACTTAATATCAAGTTTTGTTACAAAAATAGAAACTTTTTAAAATTATAAATATACAATAAATAATATTAAACTTTAAATTTTGACACTCAGATGGTTATGTATGGACCCTAAAAATATATAAGATTTCTATATTTGGATAATACCTATTCTGGATGAATTTACCTTTGCAATATGGTCATTTTTTTTTAAGATGGGCTCAAATAGAGTTACAAATAAAAATTTATGGCCTCTGGAAGTTCAACCTCTTTCTACATCATTTTCCTCTTGTTGAAAAACATCTTCACTCCTAATATTTGCTATGATTATAATGTTTCTATTTGTTCTTATCAATATTATTTAGCTCCTATTTTGTAATCCAAGTGTTTTTTTTCTCTTGTAATATTTCCCATTTTACTAAATACTCATCATAACTTCCTTGCCTTGTGTTTATTGTCTTCTTATCTGGAACCTCCACTATCTTTTCTTTCTTCTTTTTTGGTACATGTTGATTCCAATATACTTCTTCATTTTCTTCACCTTCATCATATTCTCCATGTAAATCATATAAATTTGAAACATTAACTATTGGAGAGATTTCAAAATTTTGTGGTAACTCCCCTCATAAGAATTATCATTGATTTTATTCATAATTTTCATGGTCCAATTTTTTTGTGCTTCAAATTTTTATATATTTATATCATAAATATCTCTTTCCTTAAGTAAACCATCACTAAATCTCCTTCTTCAAATATTTTTGAACTTATTCTAGCATCATCTACTATATTATACTTCTCATTACTTTCCTACATATTTCTTCTTACTTCTGTTTGTAACTATTTTATATATTCTGTAAATGCTTCTACATCATCACTAACTTGTTTTGAAATTGGTAACTATACAAAATATAAAACACTCATATGATTTCTCCCATAAACCATATGCAATTTTTATTTTTATGTTGATCTATTCATTCAACTATTATATGCAAACTCAACTTTTCGTATAGCCAAGTCTCATTTCTTTGGCTAATCTCTAACTATGCATCTCAAAACAACTACTAATCTCCTATTTACAAATCATGTCTACCCATTTTTTTGGGGGTGGTATGCACTACTAAATTGTGTCCTAGTCCCCATATTCATCCATTAAGTCTTCTTAAAATGACTTAGAAACTCCATGTCCCTAAATCTGAAGTAGTGGTTTTTGAAACACCATGTAATATCATAATATCATTAAAAATAGATATACAACTCTAGTGTCATCATTGGTTTTCTTATATGTAATAAAATGAACCATATTAGAAAACATATCTACAAAAAAACCTGAATCATTACCTCTCTATATGTTTGATAATCCTAACATAATAACCATACTCAAATCTATCCATGGTCCTCTTAGAACTGGTAATGGTATGTACAACCTTATATTTTATGCATGTCCTTTTACCACCTGACATATCATGTATCTTGCATCATATCTTGTCATATCTCTATTCATCTTTGGCCAAAAATACTTCTCCTCCAACAAATCTATTGTCTTTTTCTTACAAAAATGTTTAGTTAAATCACCACTATGCAATTCTCTTAATATATTATCTCTTAGAGACCCAATTCGAATACATAATTTTTTCTATTTGAAGAGATAGCCATTATGCATAAGATACTCATCATAAACATTTATTGTATCACCTATTAATGGATTCCTATATTATTCAACTATCCTACCAAAATTTAGATCACTATTATATTCTTTCTTAATAAATTCAAATCCAACTTATTCACTCACCATAGTGGTTATCAACCCCACTCACTTACTCAAAGTATCAACTACTCGATTCTATTTCCCTTATTTGTGCTTCAACACAAAATTATATCCTTACAATAAAGTCACCTAGTTTTCATTCTTACTACTTAACATCTTTTTAGTGTTCAAATACTTCAAAGCCTCATGATCAGTAAATAGAATAAACTCCTCAGGCACCAGGTAATGCCTGTAATGTCTTAATGCTTATACAATGACATAAAATTAAACATCACACAAAGAATACCTTGTTCTTACCTCATCCAAAATTTAACTAAAATATGTTATTGGCTTCCCTTCTTGACTCAACACATCACCAATTCCCACAAAAGAAGCATCAAAATCAACCTCAAACACTTTCCTAAAATATAGTAATGATAAAATAGATTTTTTGTAATTTTCTTCTTCAAAAACTCAAAGATTTCTATTATTTCCCTTGTCCATACAAATTAGTTTCTTCTCATACAATTTTTTATCCATTCAACAAGACTACTAAAATTATTAATGAAATTTCTATAAAAATTTGACAAACTATGAAAACTTCGTACCTTTGTGATCCTCCTTTGAATAGGCAACTTAAAATTTGCCTTTGATTTTTCTTCATCCATTGTTACACCATCTACCAAAACTACAAATCTGAAAAATACCAAATTATTATGCATAAACATCTAATAATTCAAAGTTACATAGAAATTGCCTTTGAGTTTTCTTCATCCATTTTTACACCATTTTCATAGAGATTATATTATGCATAAACCTATAATTATTAAAAATTGTATTTTAATACCATTCTAAAATGTTTTAAGTGATCTTATTTAGTATTATTGAATATTAAAATATCATCAAAATAAAAAATGACAAACTTACCACTGTATTCTCATAGCACTGTGTTCATCACCCTGATATATGTGTTAGGCACATCATATAACCCAAATGGCATCACCATCTAATCATATAGACCTTATCTTGTCTTTAATGTTATTTTTCATTCATATACTTCCTAAATATGAATCTGATAGTATCCACTCCTTAGATCAATCTTGGTAAAATATTTTTCTCCCACAAAAACATCTATCATATAATCTAAATGAGGTATAGGAATTATATACTTGATTGTAATTTTATCAATTTTTGTACTATCCACACACATCCTCAACCCTCAATATTTTTGTGGAGTTAAAAACACTAGTGTTTCACATGGACTCATGATCTCCCTTTCTACACCCTTCCTCACCAATTTAGTAACCTATTTAATTTATTTTGCATGTTTTATTGTACTCATCCTATAAATTGCTAAATTGGGTAGAGTTGATCCTAGAATCAAATCAATGTGATGCTTTATATATCTCTATGGTGTTAAATAATCTAGTAACTCATTATATATAACATATGAATATTCTTTCAATACTAATGTTATTTCTACTGGTACATACACTAGTTTTGTGTTTTCTTTCTTCACTACTAATGCATAATAGCAACCAATCATATTCATATCTTTGATAAATTATTCTAAAGTTAACATGATTTTAGTTTGCCCTTCTTATTTAAGAGGTAACAAAACTCACTTCATACCACCTTTCAATAAACTATATGTGTTCTTTGACCCATTATGAATTCCTTTTCTATCAAATTTTCATGGCCTTCCAAATAATACATGGCATGCATCCATTTCTTTAGCATCACACCATATTTCATCTTTTCAATTTTTAATTATTAAAAACTTTATTAAGCACCTTTTATTTAATGTAAATTCATTCCATTTATTAAACCATGAAATTCAATAAAGATTATGATACTTTTTACACTACAAAACTAAGTTCTCAATCATGTCCTTAAAAACCATATTTTCACAACTACCACCATCTATAATAACTTTTCATATCTTACCTCTTGAATTACATCTTTCTTGAAAGATTTTTTTTGCAACCATGCATCACCACCTTATTTATTCTTCACATGTTCTTTCCTTGGAGCAATCTTCATTCTTTTCATCATGATATCTTATCCAATATCTACTACTACAACCTTAGTATTTTAACTTCAACTAAATTCACTCTTGAGTGATCATCTTGCCTCCTTTATTGATATTATTAGTATAGACACTCAAATTATCTATGGAATTCTTCTCCAAATATGTAAAAAACATAAGACCTATGTTTATTTGTAAATCATCCTCTACTACCACCATATATTCATCCTCTCTAAGAAAATATTCCTCTTTGTTGGTATTGAAACCCTTGTCTATTATCTTCTTTTATTTCTACAAAACATGATGATTCTCCTCTAGTGGTATTAAACCGACCTCTATTTTTATTAAATCCACTTCATCCCCTTATTGAAGGGGATTATCCTCTTCTTGGCCCAATAGATGTTCTTCTAAAATTCTAACTATTTAAATTTTCTTCTACCTAAAAATCTAATTGAAAGGATTCCTTCATTTAAAGTATTATATGCATGATTAATTCATCTTGAATAGAAAACTTCAAACCATTTACATACCTTGTATCCATTTGATCTTCTATTTCATTATGATCCACTCGTATGAAAGTCTTGTAAGAGTCCTATACATATTCTTATATATTGTGATCCTTCTGACTCAAATTTTGGATTCTTCTATATAATTTTTGTGCATAATACAAAGGAAAAAAATTATCCCTCATCTTCTACTCCATATTTTTCCATGAGTTGATATTCACTTTACATTTTTTTCCATCTTTCTTTCTATAGGTTATCCCACCAAATCATTGCATGACCCTTCAATTTAGTGCCTACAAACTTTACCTTCATATCTTCTCTCATAGTTCTCTATTCAAAAAACTTATTTGTGTTATTCATACAATTTATCAACTCATCTATTTTATAAGTTTGTCCATAATTTGAAACACCAACCTTGATTTATTTATTCCTTCCTTCTAAATCTCTAACCATCATCTCTTCCATTGATGTTAGTTGCTCATATTTTTGCTCTTATGGAAGTTACTCTTCATGTTGTGTGTCATCTTCAACATCAACTTATGCACTCATTTATCTTTGATTTACAAAAATATTGCTTAGTTGTTTTACTTGCCTCTGTATCTCTTGCATAGTCTGGTTAATCTAAATGATTCCTCCTCCTCCTCTCACCATATCTTATACCTCCAAGATTCAAACATGCTTTGATGCCAAATAATAAACCTAAATTATTTTAAGACAATAAAATGCTAATAGTCAAAGCTTATAAAATAATAACCTATATTGATTCATATTGAATAATTCAAATAATTATGAACCATGCATAAATAAGCCTCAACTTAGAATTAGAATTGATATGAAAAAAATTTATCTCTAAAAATAAATTAAAATTGACCTTTTATTTTTGGTAGCTGTTATTTTTAGTAAGTTTCACATGCAAGCACACATAGCTCTACGAATATCCAAAATTAAAATAAACACTAAACTTAACCTATCAGATGAATATCAACTTACGTTCAAGTTTGATTACAAAAATAGACATGTTTTAAAATTTGAAAAATACAAAAAATAATATTTAATGACAATTTTAGACACTCAAATATCTATAATGTCCATAACTAGATAGGCCCAGTTGTGGATGCATTGAATTTTTTGAGATGATCATTTTTACGTGAATATGGGATCAAAAGTTATGGCCTCTAGAAGTTTGTCCTCTTTTTATACATCAGTATATTATAAAATAATGGCATTATTGTGTGTAAAAAGTATCTGAATAGAATTATCTTTAGAATCAAAATTAGACATCACATATTCTTCTTGAATAACAAGAGAATAAATATGAGTTAGGTTAGGGATATATTACTATGTTTAGTATTTTGAATTAAGAATTTAAATAAAGTTATAAAATTATTCATTAATATTTAACATAATAATAAAATATAAAAACTAATCTTGAATTAAATTAAAATTGCATCCATCTAACTAAGATTTAATATTTTTAATTTTAGAAATAAAATTAAGAATATTTTCATCACCTTTCATAGGTGTAGTTAGTAATATAAGAATTAATTTAATTATCTTAGAGAGATGAGTGTCATCATTCATAACTCAAGGATATTCTCATTGCTGGGAAACTCTTGATTTATGATATTGAGTAGGAATTCATCCTTAACACTCCTCAAAATAATAGGCATAGCTCCCCATGATATTTTTAGAAATACATTGGTAAGCTTAGCTTAGACATTCCACTTTGGTGGGGGGTTTTCATTCCTTATCACAATATTTCACAATTTTTGAGCCATGAACTTGGATTAAATTTTATTTTTCCATATGTTATAGTTAGATCCATTCAACATTTGAGATTTATCTATTATAAAATTAAGAAATTCCATTTCTTCCTTTCAAAATTGACACTACAACACTAGATAGAGTATTAGAAAATAATTTTCTTAATGTGAGTTTGTATTTATTTTAAAATTAATTAAAACTATAATGTAATAAATTAAAAATTATTCAAATTTATGTGAAATAATGAAAAACAAATTGCATAAAATTTCACTAAATTAAATGTCTCAAGAGTTACACAAAAAATATTTATCTAAACACTATTATTAAAAAAGTTGATAAAACTATATTAGAAAGCTTCAAAACAACAAATGGACCATACCAAAATGTCTGAAATGTGCTGAAACCTAATAAATGACTGGTCATATGACCATGTTTGAAAAAAAATTATCTAGGTCAAATTTCAAAAGACAACTAGGGCTTTGAATGCAAGTTACTAAGCACACAAACTAAATATATATATATTCTAATTGTTTCAAAAAAAAATTTGGAATAAGGTTGGAGTTTTGAACATAAAACATCCACTTTTACATGTTTCAGAAAAATAAGCACAATCATTTCTCTGACTACACTATTTAGAAATATATATGCACAATGTTGCTTTCAAACCTTACTTAATTGTATGTTATTTAAAACAATAATAAATCAGTGCTTATAAATAATACTTATTAAAAAATTTCAATGGTTTTACAAGTTTCTAAAAATTTGTTCCAATATGGGTCATACATTTTCATTTTCAAGGAAATATTGAATTTAATAAAACAAATAAATACATTTCACAAATTTTATACTAACCATGGATGTTTCCTATAGTAGGCATGGTGCTCTAGATGAAGCAGGGTGCCTAGAATAGGTGAAATAAGCCACTAGAATACAAAAACATTACATATCTACATCAAAGTTTCATATGATACATAAAATTAATTATTAATTCATTTTAAGATTTTAAAAATGCCATTTATTAACCCACACTAGCCATATTATAGAGCCCAAGAGACTATCGAAAACATGAGAAACAAGTATAATAACTTCTTAAGATCTCGTATGGGTTTTGATAGGGATAAATTATGAAGATATAATTTTTGTAACTTTGATTTTCAAACCTTTAGTAGATTCATATCTCTCCTCATCCAAGTAGCAAAATGGAAACATCTCTCTTATTGTGGGTGATAATTTTGTCGAGATGAATCTCTAGAACGAATAGTTCCCTTGATGCAATCTTTGAAACACTCTTATCTATAAAATTTTCATCAAAAGGGTTAAGAAGATAAACTAATAAAACTATAGGTTATGAACCAATATTATATTTCCCCCTATTGACTGAACTTATACTACTTAGAGTTAAACAAGGCTTCTTTCACACAAAACTCAAAATTTTAGCTGCATTGTCACATCAATGTTTCATAAGCTAGGTTCAATAAGGTATTTTGACACTTAAGAGGGAAATTAATGATTAATTTTTGGAATATAGTCATGAAATAATTATAATACACTTATACACTTATAAAATAACACTAACAAAGACTTGTAACAATTGCGCTTATGCACACTTGGTGAACAATCAAAGATAATATGCTAGAAAAGATCATCTTCTACGAGACAAGACCAACAAGATTACAATAAAAATCAATTTTACACAATTTAAGTAGGAAAAAACACTTGATTATTTATTCAAGAGTTATTCATGTATAAAATTAGCTAGGGTTTCACCATCAACCAATGGAGGTTGCTCAAAAGAGCTAAAAAAGTCAATATTTATAGTCTTTTAGAGATTAACAATATAAGGGAAGTCTAAAGGTCATATAGAAACTTGTCAATCTGATAATATAGGTTTAAATTTCATGATAAATATATATGTGATGAACCATGCAATTTTAGGAGGACCAATTGTCCATACAAGTCATTAAATTTATGGAAAATGGTATAAAACTCGTAATCTTGGCTCATAAAACTACTTTCATAATTTGAACCTATTTTAACATCCCAACACTAACTAGGGACAAGTCTGATGATTTGGATGAGAGATAATCCTTTCATACATGCCTCTTCATGCATTGGTTCTAGTCCAAATCATTTGAAATCATTTGAAAGGAAGCCATCACTACTTGCAGTCTAAAAACTCCTCCTTTTTATCACCCCTCACACTTGGAATCAAAAATGCCTTAAATTTTCCATGAAAATAAAATGAAGTGATTGAATTAATTTTTGAATCACTATCCATGGCCTTATATTTCTTAAGTACACCTTAAAAAGTCTCACACTTAGAGTTTTCAACTTTCTCACCCTTGTGTCCACTATGCCAGTTTTGATTGGTTGAAAGGAGATCTATTATTTGTACACTTATAATTTTTCAATTAGTAATAAATGATAATAGAGAGTTAAAATAAGTCTAAATATTTTCTTCAAAATTGATTTCATCTTTTGAAACATCCTAGCACTTGTAAAAGACAAAAATGGTCAAAAATACCCTATTTTGCATGTTGTTTGTACAATTACATATAGATAATATATATGAGAAGCATAATAAATTATTCATCTACAAGTTAAAATATCTTCCATTATCAAATTATGTCATTTTGATAGTTCTCCAAGCTTGTTTTCTCCATCGAGTCCTGGCTGAGGGTTTTGTAGGGTTTTAGGTACTTTTCTGGTCTTAAGCTTTGTTCATAAAGATTTGAAATTATAACTACCACTAAATTCCAAAATAGTGATTCCAATGTACCCTAATAACACATATAACTTCCTTTTGTTCCCATTCATGAGCATTTGATGAAGCCCTACTGAGTTAGTTTCTGCCTTTCTTGTATGTTTAAAATCCCTTTGAGCTAGAAGTAGATTTCCCAAAGGTTTATTTCCAATAATATATATACATATATATATATATATATATATATATATATATATATATATATATATATATATATATATATATATATATATATATAGGTCTAATTTCATCCCCTTAACATTTTTAAATCATCTGTATATCCCACCAAGAATTAGAAATCAAGATGAACCCCAAATTAGTTTTAGGTCTCTTTAAGGCCTAATAGGCCTAACCTGCACCTAGCGACCTTTGGCTATTTGGAATTATATTTCATATCTAGGATGGATTATAATTCCTATTAATTCTTAATTTAATATTTTTAAACCATCAAATAACTCCCCAGACACTCCACTTCTTTCTTTTCTCTTATCCTCCAACTAGGCCTAGTGAAAGCTTGCTTAGTAGGACTATATACAAGGGGAATTTTAGTCATAGAGAGATATATGAGATTGTTATATTAATTATCAGAACATATTCACTTTTCATACAGCTCAAAACATGTTTCTATAAGTTCTCAAATCTCTATATCTATCCCTTTACCCATTTTGCATTCACTAGCTCACTTTGCCAAACCCTGATTTTCCTAAACTAGCTAACCACTGAGATAAAATAGTGAGGTATAGCCATCATCCCCATGGAAAATTTAATATTTTTGGTGTTTTAAAAATTATTTATGATTATTTTTACTATAATTTTTAGCTTTATTCCATGGTTTAGGTGTCTAACCAACTCCAAATGCCCCAAAAAGGCCTCAAAAAGCATGTTTTCCTACATTTTCCTCAAAACTTCCTTACAGTGACCTCTCCAAGCTAAGACAATGCCTATAGGTTTATATAACATGTTTATCATATCCAATTAATTATTTTATATGTTTTTATTTATCCAAAAACACGCTTTTCCTTGGATTTCTCAAGTTCATCTATTGGGCAAAGAGGTTTCCTAGCTCATTGTACAGACTGATAGCCCCTTGACTAAGTAAGGAAGGTATATGGTCATCTTGGAGGAGTTTTTGGATTATTAAAACATTTTTTTACTGGTCATAAACCAATTTTCATTGTTTTTAACCCTTGTCCATCTCTTTGGCTAGTTTATGTATTACCCTACCTTCACTAGCATGTACTTTGTTGTTGGTGCAATACAAGGATTTTGGAGCCTATATACACTTCTTTTGATTTTTTTTATAGATTATGAAGTCATAAACATATAAAATTATATTTTATTAGATTAATTCACTAATTATGAGCTTCCCATTAACCATACCAATGCACATTTACCCTTCAAAATTGAGTTTATTGTCTGTTCACTGAGACACATGCTTTTTAGGGTTTTCTCTAGGTTTCATGAGCTTCTTTGGGGATTGGTTATAGTTTGATAAGAATCATAACTATAACATGATAATATTATACATTTAATACCCTCCCATGCATTTTTTTCATCTTACAAAATCTCAAAACTAAGTTTTCCTCTCTTGTGACTGCATAATGTTTGCCCCTGCCTATAGGTACATATGGCCACATCTATTAGGTCATGGTGCTTATAGGTCTCATTGAAAATTATCTAAGGTCACACACCATGTTTAATAATTTTGGGTTTACTTATTATGTTCCATGGAATGACAAACTATATTCCTTTTGGACTGAGACACTCCTCCTAAGATTGTATTGTAGATGTATATTCCCTGGCCTTAAGGACACCTGTAGGTAGTCATAGGGGTTATATAGGAGAGTTACCTTATTTATTTCTTACATTCAAGTCATTTGACCTCATACCATTAGTATATAAATCCTATTCATAACGTTTTTATCAATGTTGCTCTTTGGGGTGATAAAAGACCATTCAAGCCTCAAACCTCTAGATTTCAATGGAGCATTTTAGTGCTTTTAAAGATACTTTGAAGGTTAGAAACTCCCAACTTGTATTAAAATTTTGAACCCCATTCTTGTAATATATATTTTATATGTTAGGTAATATATTATTAACTTAGCTAGATGATCTAGGCAACAGTTCCTGTGACAATTCGGGTGACAGTTCTACTCCAATTGATGATGAAACTTTCGGGAGCCATAACTTTTACAGTGTAGCTCCAATTGACTCACCGTTTGAAATATTGGAAAGCTAATAATGAATTTAACATGGTGAGATGGAATAGATATTTTCTCAATGAATTTTTAACCCATAAAGCCCCAATGGAAGTGCCCCAAATTTCAATTTTAGTAGTGAAGTCTAAAAATAGTAAGTTTCTAAAAATAGTAATTCCTCAAATTTCGTATTGTTTTAAATCATGGAATTCAAACCACTTAATCTCCCTCAATATTTGTGACCTTCCAAATCCTCCCCATGATTTCAAAATTTATATAAATTAATATGTAACCATAAATGGGAGATCAGACATCTCTTCCCAGAGATAAGCATATAGTTTTATTGAGATCTTGAGTAATAAAACATCTCTTCTCAGAGAATTCATTATTACTATGTTATTTTTATGTTCTTGAAATATTTTTCAACTAGAAATTTTTATTTTTGGATTAGTGGTATCAGATTCATTTGTCTTGAGAGTGTATGATCCCAAGGACGAGGTCAACCTACAAAAAAGCTTGGGTGGAAAACAACTGAGCTTCCAAACTATCCACCTATTCACTCCAAATGATTTCAAATGGTGGATGACATCGAGACATACAATCATTTCAAGGAAATGGTGAATGAATCCCTATAATAGAAACAAGCATAAATGTTGTAACAATTTTCCCAAATTCTTCAACAACTCTCGATGGAAAATTATGGCTCCTCAGTTGCACTTCCTAGCTCCTCATCCATGGAATATCCTTTCAGTGCCCCAACACCCTTCAAGGTTCACGTGAATTTTGATATTCCTACAATTGAAGGCAAAAACAATGCTGATGTAGTCTAAAATTGGTTGGATCAATTATCTTCCTACTTCTCTGTAAATAAATTTGCCAATGGAGAAAAGATCACTTTTGCTCTTTTGAAAAAATCATTGCCCATGAAAAACTAGTGGGAAGTGTACAAAAAGAGGTTCAGTACATATGACATTGTCCTTGAGGTGGAAACTACATGGGAAGATTTTGTGGAAGTAGTGAAATAAGAATAATATCCCATTGGATCATATGATGATCTATGCATACAATGGCAACAACTTCACCAAGGTAAGGACCAATCTATTCAAGATTACACAGACATTTTTCATTCTTTGTCTGCAAGATTGGGCATCCAAGAAAGTAATAAACATAATAATCTTGAATATCATGGTGGACTACAATGTTACATATGGGGGGAAATGGAACTCTTCAATTTGGAAACCCTCAGTGAGGCATACAAGTTCATAGTGAAGATTGAGCAGAAGCATGGAAAAAAGAATACGAAGAGTCAGCCCTCAAAATAGTACAGTGACAAGGAAGGTCAAACAAGAGGCCAAAATTGGAAGAAAAAGGAGTTTCAAGATAATAAACCCTAGAAGTGGAAGGATATAAAATGGTGTGATTACCATAAAATTGGAACTCACTCCAAAGAAGAATGTTGAGCCATCAAGTCATTACTTTTTGAGTCACAATACTCGACATCTACTACTCTATCTCAAACCCAACCTATAGTCAAAGAGGATGAAGAATAAATTGTAGATGATGAGCTTGACACCATAATTACTTCATCATAGACCCATGAGGAAAGCCCAGATGACAAGGAAATATTATTTCACTCCAAATTATGGGTAAAAGGTAAGCCTCTGCATTTCATTCTTGATAGTGGGAGTCAAAAGAATTTAATCTCTAATAAAGTTGTGAAAAATCTAAATCTATCCATGAAGCCTCATCTAAAGCCATACAATATTTGATGGTTGAACCTAGGGAGATACCTTCATGTCACCCATTAGTGTCTTCTTTCATATGCAATAAAACCTTTCCAAGATGAAGTCTTGTGTGATGTTATCAATCTAGATGTTTTTGATGTACTCCTTGGTCAGTCATTCATGTATGAGTGACATGGCATATATGAATCATGAACCTGAAGAATCATCCTCACTCTTAGAACATGATGATATAGGGTACCAGAGGTACTACCTCCCATATCTATCTCCCTGATCAGTGCCAAGCAATGTAAGAGATTGGTGGAGAAGACAAAGCAATTCATTCTCATGGTGGTCAAACCATAGATATCCAAGAAGGCCAATGTTGTAGTCTTGAATACACAATCAACACAATAATATAAGCAAATAGGATGAATCATAGGATAATATTATGACTTATTCAAGTCATCCATAGGAGTTTTACTACATTTCCATGTAAAACATTCTGTCAATTTGATCCTAGGATCACCTTTGCCTAACAGTCCTATGTATCACAAATCAGTTTTGGAGAATGATGAGATAAAAAGAAAGATTCAAGAATTGATTGAAAAGGATCACATCAGGCCAAGCTCTTCACCATGTGGCATCCCAATTATCTTGGCACCAAAGAAAGATGGAACATGGAGGCTTTGCATTGACTATTGAGCCCTAAATAAAATCACTATGAAGAATCACTACCATCTCCCCAAGATTGATGACCTACTAGACCAACTCTATGGTGAAAATTTATTCACCAAAATTGATCTCAAATTTGGCAATCACCAAATTCCCATCAATCCCATCGATGTCTAGAAAACTGTAAAAAAATCTAAGGAGGGGCTCTTTGAATGGTATGTTATGCCTTTCAGCTTAACTAACACACCTAAAACCTTCATGAGGATGATGGATGACATCCTACGACCCTTCACCAACTCATTCATGGTTGTCTACTTGGATGACATAATCATCTACAATAGAACATGGGAGGAACATCTTCAACATCTTTGTAAGGTGCTTCAAACTCTTTGAGAGCCCAAGTTATATGCAAATCTTGATAAATAAACATTTAGGATGATAAAAATTTAGTACCTCAAGTCTATTTTGAGTGAGGAAGGGGTCCATGTTGATCTAAAAAATATTTAGGTTATTCACAAATGGCCCACACTAGGACCCTCATAGAACTTCATAGCTTCTTGGGTCTTACAAATTTTATTGCAGGTTTGTTCTTGATTTTTCACATATTGCTTGGTCACTAACCCAAGTGACTACAGGAGGAGATAAAGCTACATTTTAGTGGGGTGAAATACAACAAAGGGAATTTGAGAATTAAGAATAGGCTTTGCTCAACCCCTATTCCTACCTTGCCAAATTTTTATCAACCTTTTGAGTTGATTATAGATGCATCTGAATATGCCATGGGAGTTTTCATCATGCAACATGGACATACTATTACATATCATAGTGAAAATTTCACTGATATAGTTAGGAAATATCTAACATATGATAAGAACTCTATGCCGTTGTGAAAGCCTACAAATAATGGAAACACTACATCTTGGGGAAAGAGACGGTCATCCACATTGAAGATAGACCATTGGAATTCATCTAGATAGAGAGCAAACTATGAAATGAGAGGCACCAAAAGTGGGCCACATATATTCAACAATTCCATTTGATAATTAAACATAAAAATGGGAGCTTAAATATGGCTATAGATTGTCTGAGCCACCCACCAATTACTTCACTCACAACAATTCTTGACCTATGTCAACATGAGACTACCACTTGGGGTGCTCTATATGAAGCAGATCCTACCTTTGCTGATACATATCAGGTGATTCAAAAAGGTAAAAATGTTTTTAATTTCTATTTGCAATATAATTTCCTCTATCATATGGGGCAAATCTATGTTCCAGCTACAGAGCAATAGAAGATGATATGGGAAGCACATTTTAGTAGGACATTTAGACACTTTGTTATAGAAAAGACATTGGCAGTGTTGACCATTTTTTGCCCAACAAGCCAAAAATCGGTCCCCTTCTTCCCCTGCTATTCTAGGCCAATTCATTTTTTTATTTTGCATGAATCTGGTGATTTCTATAGACTCTAAAAAATTTCTATGAACTCTACAGGTCTATTTCTACAGACTCTATAGAGCTTGGTTTTCTACAAACTCTAGAGGTCCATTTCTAAAAACTTTGCAAGTTTTCTATGGACTTCACAAGGACTTCTACGAACTCTGCAGGTTTTCTTTCGATAGTTGAAGAACTAGTCAAAGAGGGAAAGATTTTTCAAAGCTTCTTCAGATTTTCATCTGAAGAAATTCACAAAAAAATTGGCATCTTTGAACCATTGAACGGTTCAATGCATAGTTCAATTAGCAAAGTTCATCAGATGATTCAATCACTCAGTTTACTTAGTCGATTCATCAGCTTGGTTCAATGCACTGATTCAAAGCTTGGTTCAATCGACAAAGTTCATTAGATGGTTCGATCACTCGATTCACTCAGTCGATTCATCAGCTTGGTTCAAAGCTCAAGTTCAATGCCTTGGTTCAATCAGCAAGTTTATCTCTCAAATTCATTGGCCTTGGTTCATCACTTGGTTCATGGCTCTTAGTTCAAACTTTAAGTTCAATGCTAAGGTTCAAAGGTTTCAGTCCATCACTTTGAATCAATGCAAGAGTTCATCTCTTGATTCAATGCCTTGGTTCAATAATTGCTTGAACCATTGAACCATTGAACTGGTTCAATGGATTGGTTCAACGAGCTTGGTTCAACACTCAGTTCAAAGTTGGTTCAACAAACGTATTAAACCATTGAACCAGTTCAATCAACCGGTTCAATCAATTGATTCAACAGTTGGTTCAAGGGAGCAGTTCAATCAAAGGTCTAAGCCTCCCGAAGGACAATTGCCCTTGAAAAGGGTAGTTTTGTGTTCAAGAGCCCTTTTGGAGGGTAGGGAGCACTTCAATGAAGCCACAAAAAAGAATCTTGCAAAAGACTAAGGCAAAAGAAATGAATTCTTTCAGACTTTTTGTTCAAAGGAATTCCTTCGGATAAAAGTTTGAAGAAATTTGGAAAAAAGCCATGGGAGGAAAAGCCGACAAAAATTTTGAGGAAGAAGACAAAGTGCAGAAGTAGACAAAGCCAGTCCAAGTGGCAAAGGAGAGGCGAGTTATTGCCAGATGATCACCAAATGATGCAAATAGTAAATAGTGCAGCCTGTCTTCTCCCTTTCGCATTTATAAGGAGACAAACCACATGAATATCTGGAAGAAATAGTTTGTTTGTAGGAAAAGAGGTGCGGCCATGTTTTTTCATTATGTTGGGACGCCAAAGTCAAAATAGGAACCGACAACCAAACAGCTCCCTCTTCCCAAGTCAAAGAGTGCCAAAGTCTTTTCAAAAGAGGCACCAAGTTCTCTTCCCCTTTATATATTGTAAAAATTCTCTTTGGAGAAGGATCCACTCTCTTAGCCTGTAAGGCAAAACTCTGCCCAAAATCTCTCGGGCTTGTAAGGCAGAGCTCTACCAAAATTTTACTTTGAATTGAAACATGGCATTTTTACCTCCATTCTAAGTTTTGCATCTTTAGTATGTGTCTATGCCTTGATTCTATGTTAAGTCATTTTCATAATGCTTTCATAGGATGATTTTAGCATGTCTGGTGCATTTTCTAAGTTTCCTTTTATAGGTCTGTCAGAAGTGTCCCTAGAAGAGTATAGGTGAAGTCGATAGGGTACTGCAGTGTGTCCTAGAATGCCTCTGGTAGTTATTTCCTCCTTGTATCTCCACGAACCCCTGACCCACTGATATAGAAGGTTTTCTCATGTTAGATGAAGTGTATGGGAGCTTGTTCTTGGTGGAAAGTGTATGTTTAGGTGAAGTAGATCAACCTTTTATGGTGTATCACCTTTTCTTTTCATAGGCTTAGGTTTTATTTTTAGCATCTCTTTCTCTCTTTTCATCTCCCCTTTTTACATTTTTTGTTAGTAGTAGGAGAAACCAAGGCCTAAATGATAGATCAGAGGGAGCTAGCCCTTATCTAAAGACTCTCCCCTCTAGCTTCACCGGTCCCACAGGCGAGAGGGGAGTTTCCATTATTGCGTGTGGAAGGGCGGGAGCTAGGCATCCTACCCCTGGGTGCAATCCACTGTGTCAATAGTTTTTGGCACGCCCGATGGGACCAATTAGGACAAGTTGGGTCCACAGAGTTGAATAATTTTTGGTGTGTTCTTCAACCAACCAGCCTTTGGAGGCTTTTGCATCAACACTAATGGTGACTCTAAGTTAAATCAATTGGTTAAGCAGTTATGGTGCCATCAAAAAACAATATTCTGGTATGTATAATTCCATCATTTAGAAATATGGACCCTATTTTCCTTGGCCAATATGGCTATGATCCCTACTAGCCTTATGTTGACCCTTATCAGGTCTAATATGACCAGTCCCAGCCTTATCATGAGCTATATCAGCCTTATGCCCAATCTTCTCAATGTGTCACTTCTCCTACTCAACCCAGTCTCTTTACCAATCAACCCATCTCCACCTTCAAACGAGCACTACTGGGATACAAAAATTATGTAATAGAGCTCGACACTAGAAGGGGATGTGGCCAAGAAATCCCTGATCATGTCATCCATCAAGTGAGAAATGCACTAAATCAAGTTAAGAGTGAATGGGCTCCTATTGAAAGAGCCAATTAGCAAAGGCTTACAAGTGAGATGTCAGATGTGAGTGGTTCAATTACATATTTGGAAGATAAGCTGAGTATTCATGAGAGGCAGCCTTACCAAGTCTATCAACTTGCATACTCACTGCCCCAAGTGTCATATCAGTCATACACAACCCCTACTTATGAGCTAAGTCAAACCTATCAAAGCCCTTTCCCCAATCATGTTGAGGAGAGTTTCAAAATAGTAAATCTTGTGTTTTAGGCTAATCTTGATAAATAGATTGAATTGGAAAATATTCAAATGTAGTAGTCTATTTTGGTAGCAAGGAAAGTGGAATCTAAACCCTCACTACCCTCTCACATTGTGGCCCCATCACCCCAAAAGGAGATGCCCAGTACAAATATCTTGAGCTGGAATAAAGTGGTTGAGTCATGGAACAACAAGGAAGAGAAAGGCATTGTCCAAGAGTGTGAGGTACAAAATGAGGTTAGTCCTTTTCAAGTCCCTCCCACCCTTCCTCTACTTCATGGTAACCTTCATGCACTTCCAATCTCTATGATGATTCCTACGAGCTTCAAGAGGTACAAGGTGAGGATAATTTGGCTAAGTAGATTAAGGAATTGGAAGCTAGGATGAGACTGCTTAGAGAAAGAGAGATGGAGCTTTCTCATCCTAGCTTCCAATACCAATCCGATACCAAAAGACACCCCTTCCACCAATCCACAATCTAATTTCAATATTGATGAAGCGTTGGTAAAGTGGAGGGACAAAAATATAAAAGTTTTGGCCAAAGGTCTGCCCCCTCCTATTATGAAGAAAGCCCCCCCTTGTGTGCCAAATCCTTTCTACCAGATGGCACTTGATCCTTCAGGGTCATTCGATGCATCAAATGATCCTATTCTCAATCCCATGTGCCTAGCTTTTTAGCACACCTCTTTTCAGACAGCTCTTCTTGTACATGAGTAGACCTTCCCAAATCTTCCCCAACCTCCTCAAGTCTTTCAACATGATCTCCAAATTCCAAGCTGGAAGAAGGAACATCATGAACCATCTCAGGACCTTGAAGAGGATAAAGTTACTCCTTGTTCACAAGGGGAAAATTCCAATCCCAAGGTCACGAGTTAGAAGCAAACAGTGGAATCTTGGGTCAAAAAGGAAGAGGAGGTGAAAGGTTTTGCTCAAAACCTTGAAGAAGATGAGGCTACTCCTACTCTCGATGATGATTGTGACCTCCAAGAAAGGCTCTTCCAAGAAGATATAGATGGACGGATTGCAGAGTTGGATTCTAGTGCCAGTTTCCTCAACCAGTGGGTGGTGGACGTTTCAGACCAAATAGCAAATTCCATGTATGAACACACCCTCTCCATGCACCTCCAAGAAAGCTATCAGGCCACACTTGATATAGATGAAGTTTTGGTGAGATGGAAAGAGGAGAATCATTCAATTCTAGCTCAGAGACTGCCTCCTCTTCCACATGAGTTCATCCATCAGCCTTCCATTTTCCCCCTTTGTAAGGAGGAACCTATTTTGGAGGAAGAAAGTGAAGAGGAGTATGCTCAGTTTATGACTGATCAGGGAGAATTCATGAGTGCGAATGAGGAGGAGATCACCTTAGATGTCATGAAGGAGCATGGAAAATCTCTGGTTCATGTTTTGAATAATTCATTTGAAGTCATTGGAGTAGGCTGCGCTTTTCTTCAAGAAGGCTATGAGCTAGATAAGAGTGGAGAAGACAGCATTGGGACTCAAATGAGTATGCAAGGGGCCTACAGGATTTTAGATTTATCCTTTCAAGAGGTTGGGAATCTGAAGATATTTTCTTTGAAGCCATCAAGGAGGATGATCATACCATGGAGCCCAAGCATGAGGCAGAAGGGGACAAGCCAATTCATGATATACTGCAAAGGGACTATACAAATCAAAAGGCTTATGGTGATGAGCTAGCAGCCATGGATTTCTCAATGAGATACATCAATGTGAAGAAATAATAGGAGGTAAGTTTCTAAGAACAAATAGTGTATGTACATGTTGGAAGCATGTTTGAATCTCCACTCGGATACAAGACAACCCAGGTGGCAGGCAAGAGGAGCAGGTCACTGAATCTCCTTTTCATTTAACCACTTGTCTGGCACCATAAGTTTCCTTACCAGGGAGGGGACTAAAAAAATTGTCCCTTTGATCTAGGAGGGAAGCAGATGCACTTGGTTAGTTGTACATAGTAGTCACTTTCAGTTTTTTTTTCCTACTTTCCCTAAGTGCATTTTTGCATAGATAGTGTTTTAGTCTTGTGTGTGCTTTCCCTTATGTCTGGGGTAAAAAGCTCTGTGTTTGATTCTTGGATCTTTTGGGGCTATTGTTAACCTTTCTTCAAAGCTACATCTGACTCTGTGCCCAATAGACTATAAGGCAACTGGTCTCTAAGCATAGCAGGCATGCTTCCCCTAGGAGTCACCATTTTGTTGACCATTTTTTTCCCAACAGGCCAAAAATCAGTTCCCTTCTTCCCCTGCTTTTCTAGGCCAATTCTCTTTTTTAGTTTGCATGAATTTGGTGATTTCTATGAACTCTACAGAATTTCTATGGACTCTACAGGTCTATTTCTATAGACTCTACAGAGCTTGGTTTTCTACAGACTCTGCAGGTCCATTTCTATGGACTCTGGAGTTTTCTATAGACTTCACAAGGACTTTTAGAAACTCTGTAGGTTTTCTCTTGGCAGATGAAGAACCAGTCAAAGAGGGAAAGATTTTACAAAGATTCTTCAGATTTTTGTCTGAAGAAATTCACAAAGAAAGTTGGCATCTTTGAACCATTGAACGGTTCAACGCTTTCATTCAACGCAGAGTTCAATTGGCAAAATTCATTAGATGGTTCAATCTCTTAGTTCACTTAGTCGGTTCATCAACTTGGTTCAATGCACTGGTTTAAAGCTTAGTTAAATCATCAAAGTTCATCGAATGGTTTGATCACTCGATTCACTCAGTCAGTTCATCGGCTTGGTTCAAAGCTCAAGTTCAATGCCTTGGTTCAATTGATAAGTTCATCACTCAAGTTCATTGGCCTTGGTTCATCACTTGGTTCATGGCTCTTGATTCAAACTTTAAGTTCAACACTAAGGTTCAAAGGTTTTGGTCCATCTCTTTGAATCAATGCAAGAGTTCATCGCTAGGTTCAATAATTGCTTGAACCATTGAACCGTTGAACTGGTTCAATGGATTGGTTCAATGAGCTTGGTTCAATGCTCATTTCAAATTTGGTTCAACAAACATATTAAAATAGTGAACCAGTTCAATAAACTAGTTTAATCAATTGGTACAACGGTTGGTTTAAGGGAGTAATTCAATCAAAGGTCCAAGCCTCCCGAAGGACAAGTACCCTTGCAGAGGGAAGTTCTAGGTTCAAGAGCCCTTACAGAGGGAAGGGAGCACTTCAAAGAGGCCACAAAAAAGAATCCCACAAAAGACAAAAGTTTGAAGAAATTTAGAAAAAAGATGACAAAATTTTTGAGGAAGAAGACAAAGTGCAGAAGCAGACAAAGCCAGTCCAAGTGGCAAAGGAGAGGCAAGTTATTGCTAGATGATCACCAAATGGTGCAAAAAGTAAATGACACAGCCTATCTTCTCCCTTTCACATTTATAAGGGGACAAACCATGTGAATATCGAGAAGAAATAGTCTATTTGCAGGAAAAGAGGTGTGGCCATGTTTTTTCATTAATGTTGGGATGCCAATGTCAAAACAGGAATCGATAACCAAATGGCTCCCTCTTCCCAAGTCAAAGAGTGCCAAAGTATTTTCAAAAGAGGTGCCAAGTTCTCTTCCCCTTTCTCTATATATTTTAAAAATTCTCTTTGGAGAAGGATCCACTCTCTTAGCCCATAAGGCAAAACTCTACCCAAAATCTCTCGAGCTTGTAAGGCAGAGCTTTGCTAGAATTTTACCTTGAATCAAAACATAGAATTTTTACCTCCATTCTAATTTTTGTATCTTTAGTATGTGTCTATGCCTTGATTCTATGTTAAGTCATTTTCATAATGCTTTTGTAGGATGATTTTAGCATGTCTGGTGCATTTTCTGAGTTTCCTTTTACAAGTCTATCAGAAGTGTCCCTAGAGGAGTATAGGTGAAGTGGATAGACTACTGCAGTGTGTCTTAGAATGCCTCTAGTAGTTATTTCCTCCATGTATCTCCACGAACCCCTGACCCACTGATGTAGAAGGTTTTATCATGTTAGATGAAGTGTATGGGAGCTTTTTCTTAGTGGAAAGTGTATGTTTGGGTGAAGTAGATCAACCTTTTCTGGTGTATCACCTTTTCTTTTCATAGGCTTAGGTTCTATTTTTAGCATCTCTTTCTCTTTTCATCCCCCCTTTTTACATTTTTTGTTAGCAGTAGGAGAAACCAGGGCCTAAATGATACATCAGAGGGAGCTAGCCCTTATTTAGAGACTCTCCCCTCTAGCTTCACCTATCCCATAGGTGAGAGGGGAGTTTCATTGTTGTGTGTGGAAGGGTGGGAGCTAGGGTCTTGCCCCCGGGTGGAATCCACTACGTCAACGGGCAGTTCTTCAAAAACACTTCTATTGGACCCATATGTGAAAGGACGTGGAAATATATCTCAAAACTTACAACCCATGTGCAATATCCAAGCCAACAAATAAGAAGAAAGGATTGTACACACCATTGCAAGAACCAACTAGGCCTTGGGAATCTGTCTCAGTGGATTTTCTCTCAGGTTTTCCCACTTCAAAACATGGTAAGGAATGTATTTTTATGGTAGTTGATTATTTTTTAAAAATGGCTATCATGATTTCTTGTAAGAAAAATATATCTACTAAAGAAACTTCTCAACTATATTTTTTTCATGTATGGCTCTATTTTGGTCTCCCCAAGTCCATTATCTTAGATCGTATAGAAGGTTCCTCAGCATCTTCTAGTCCACTCTATGAAGATGATGGATGCCAAGCTAATGAAATCCACAACCTTCAATCCATAGACTGATAGTCAGATAGAGGTGCTAAACTACTTTATTGTTCACATGATTCAGATGTATCACTCCAAACATCCATGCACATGGGATGAAGGGCTTCTTTTCATACAACATGGATATAATTGGGCCCTAGACAGCTTCACCAAGCATAGTCCATTACAAGTATGCTTCAGGTTCCAACCCATGGCACCAATTGATAAATCCATTCCATTCTCCACCATGGAATACACACCTCATGGAAGATCTAAGGAAACAAAGAAACAACTTTCATTGAACAAATGCAACAAATCTAGCAACAAGTTCATGACATCCTAGAGAAGATGAATCAAAAGTATAAGCAATTCCATGACAAACATAGGATTGCACACCATTTTGTTATGGGTGAAAAGGTTTGATTGTGGCTTTAGAAGGAATGAATTTCAAGCCCACATAAGAAAAATATGGCCTCTGCAATATGGTCCCTATACCATCACCAAAAACGTTGGAGAAAATGCTTTTGAGTTGAACCTACTAGCCTACCTTGGTCTGCATCCAATATTCAATGTGGAGCTCCTCAAACCATATCATCCACCTCTACTAGACACTTCATTCATAGTATAACTATAGATTGATGAGTTTGATACATAAATTTTTTATCCATTGGAGGAGGATCAAATTGTGGACACCTGGATGAAGACAACAAGAGGATGCTCTATTCTGCTTAATCAGGTGGTCAAAAGGGGCCAGCTTAGCCACCAAGGTGAGTGGCTCAAAGAGAATTAAATCAAGACATAAATACCACACTTGATGATTAAAATTGATGCAATGGGTACCATTACTTTTCAAGGAGGGAGGAATGATCTGGATAATAATTCATGTGATAATTTGGGTGACAGTTCCACTCCAATTGATGATGGAACTTCTGGGAGCCATAACGTTTGCACTGTAGCTCCAATTGACTCATCATTTGAACCATTGTAAAGATAATAATGTGGAGAACATGATGAGATGTTATAGATCTTCACTCAATGAATTTTTACGCTTGAAAACCCAATAGAACTTCCCCAAATCTCAATTTTAGTAGTGCAATCTAAAAATAGTAAGTTTCTAAAAATATTAATTCCTTGAATTCTATATTGTTTCAAATCATGGAAGTCAAACCACATAATCTCCCTTGATATTGGTGACCTTCCACATCCTCCCCATGCTTTCAAAATGTGTATAAATGAAGATGTATTTGGAAATGGGAGATCAGACATATCTTCCCAAAGATAAGCATATAGTTGTATTCCGATCTTGAGTAATAAAACATCTCTTCTCAGAGAATCCATTGTTACTATGTTATTTCTATGTTCTTAAAATATTTATCAACTAGAAATTTTGAGTTTTGGATCACTAGATACCTTATAACATCTTGGAATAATGTTTTAAGACATTCACAAGAAGTCCCCTGACCTTTATTTTGCTATTTTAGGGAAAGCTTCCCTAAACTCAATCCTTTATCTTCAAATATGATTCCACACTTTCTCTTTCCATTTAAACACTTTATATGATATTTTCATGGTCTAACCATACCAAAACCTTAATTAGGTGTCCAATTGTTTCATCCTCTCTATGATGGCATTTTAGTAACCTGCTCAACCAAATGTAGGTGGATGCTTTGGTACACCAATAATGAGCTAGATATGAACAATATGAAATTTTTTATGAAAGTTAACTTTATATGATTCCATAAAGAATTCCAATGCACTTGTATCAATACTAAGAGGTTGGGAAGTATCTTTTACCCTTTCACACCTTAGTATGATGTTAACAAGGACCTATAGGTGTGCATTAGGATGTTTTGTATAGGCAGGGCATGGACTTAGGCAAGAACATATAAGGTAGAAGCTTAAAAACCACTCAAATGCTTTTATCAACCTTAAATTATATGTTCTCCATCAATAAAAAACATGAAACTATCTTCAATACACCCTCTCCAAAATGAAAATCACTTACATATATGTGGAATAGAGTAATTAGGATTATCAAATGACTATTTTAGCAAGGTGGATGAGCTTGTGACCATACTTTCACCTTCCCTAAGTATATAAATAGAATAATTGAAACTCTTTATGGATTTAAAAATAAAAAATATCCTTATTATCATCCCATGAATAAGTTAATCAAGCTTATACAGGTGACTGAAAGTGAAGCTAAGCATGAAGTTGACAATGGAGGAAAACAAGATTGCAATGTACTCAAAGGATGACATATTGAAACCAAAAAATGGAAGGAGGTGGTAATATGAACTTTATATCTATGAAAAATCATTTCATAACTTCATGAGACCCCTACATGAGAAAAAAACTCAGAAAATAAGAACTTCAACTGAGACTGCACATGTTGACACCTTCTTGCAGCATGGAGAAATTTTATCATCCAAACATTATGAAAAAGGAAAATAATAATGAATAAAATTTTATAAGGAATACAACATCCTATCAAGCCAACATCACCAACTGGTTCATACAGATTTGACTAAAATAGAGCAAAACCTATAGGGTATATAAAACAACTACCAAAAAAGTACACTCAACTTCATGAGGATGGATCATGAAACACAAGCCACTTTTATTCAAATTAATTATATTAAAATTAATTTATTTGAGTTAAATATAACCTCCTAAAATAATTTGACTTGAAACATCTTCAGTTATCTGTATTGAGCAAAAACCTGAAAGTCACTTCTATGTGTCTAGGAAACCAAGAAAGGTCCAGAATTGAATTTCCAAATCCAAACAAATGTTGGGATCAGTTTTAGGAAGTTTAATAGGCCCTCCAAAATCTTCTCCCATGTGGCACACTTCCCCATGAGCCATATATTTTATCCTTTTTTAGTTGGTTTCTATAATTTCAATTGGAAAACATGCAATATTCTAATGTAATTGACATCCATGATAATTATACTTAATTATTTGATGTTTTAAATCAAAATAGGACACCTAGGAACCTTTGGAACCATTCCATTTGCACTAATGACCCTTAAAAGCACATAAAATCACTCAAATTGACAAATAAGCTAATGAAACTATGACTAAAGCTACAAGTGCATTAGATAACATCAAATAAAATGTAATACACCCCATGAAAATAAAATAAAACCCTCCTAAAACATCTCTAAGTTAATTTTTTACCTATGGGTGCCCTAATTTGACCTAAAAGTCATATTTGGTCAACAAATTAGTGATTCATAAGGGTAGTATGCCTTCTATACTGACTAGATCAGTAACCTTATCCTATCATGTGTGAAAGAAGTCAATTATTTCTTGAAACCAAATAGAAAGGACTTGCCTAAAACTCAAAAAAAATAACCACAACACACTAATCAAACACAAGACATAAACAAGACTCACACATGTTCATAAGCACTTGGAGAAAATAAGGGAAACAAAAAATTATGTACAAAGAGAGATGAGGATATTAGTATTAATGTTTGAGATATATCCCATTGACTAGGATATTAATATTCTATCCATCCAAATTTTAGAGTTGGAAAGCATTGTGTTTCTTGCATTTGGTGACAACAAAAGGGCCACTCCACAAAGCATCAAACTTTGTGTGTTTTCCAGGTTTAGCCCTATCTTCATCCCACTTTAGAACAATGTCTACTTATTGGAAGCTTCTTGGCATGGATTTCTTGTCAAATTATCTCTTTGTTTTATCTTGATGATCTCTCATAGTTTGTATAGCTTGATCTCGTGTCTCTTTAATATCCATCAACTCATACAACCTAACTTCCATGCTTTTATTCTCCATCAAATCGAGATGATAATTGAGATCCAAGGCTAGTAACTCGAGTGAAATAGCTAATTTAGATTATATCCCATAAATAATTGTATATGATGAGTTTCTAATGGCTCTTTTTGGGGTGATCCTATTAGCCCAAAGAGCTATCTTTAACTTGGAATGCCAAGTCCTTTGGTTCTCCTCTATTGTCCTTTTTATGATCCTAATTAGATTCTTGTTGGTGGACTTAGCTAGTCCATTCCATTGTGGATAATAATTGGAGGAAGTAATAATATATATTCTATGTTTAAAATCCCATTCACTTATCTTCATCCCAAGGAAAGCCAACGCATTATCTAAAATTATTGTTGAAGGAGCTCCAAACCTTGTCACTATGCCTTCACAAAAGTATAGAACTAAACTTTAATTTTATTCCTTGAGAGTAACAACCTTCACCCATATTTTAAAGTACTTTATAGCATTCAACACCCACTTATGGCCAGCATTAGAAGGTGGCTTGATTAGGCATATGAAAACTAGACCCCATTATATAAAGGTTTGGTATACTTGAATTTGATGAAGAGGCAAGGAAGAAATATTTTGTTTACCATAAAAGAGAGCAAATTTTTGACACTTACTGAATCATGAGTTTATTTAAACAAATTAGGCCAAAAGTATCCATCTCTCATAATCTTAATAGCTATGGTTCTTAAAACAAAGTGACCACCAACTAGTCTATCATGAAACTCAAGCAATATTTTTTCAACCTAATCTAATTTAACACACCTTAATAACACACCTAATAATCCATTCCTATAAAACACTCCATCAACAAGCACATAAGGAATAGATTATAATCTAAAGCACCTTTTTCTATCTCTATCTATATCATGTGGATGCTTACTAGTTTGAAGAAAATGGATCATATCTTATGTCCAAATCCTCATTGATGACGGTATAGCTATCATAGGGTCATCATGAATTTCCAAACTAACCTTCTTTTGTTGTTTTAAATCTGAATCAAGGTGCTCACATAACCCTTTTCCTTTCACTAGTTTGGTTGTCTTGATTTCTACATCACACTCCATCATTTTTGTGATCTAACCAGCCCTTTTTTCATTCACATATCAGATCAAAAGGAAGTCTTTTACACTAAGATGAGGTAACAATATGTGAATATTTTTTTATATAACATATGCCTAAACTTATTTAGACTTATAGCAATTGAATGTACTTGCTTCTCAACATAGGTGTATCTTAACTCATATCCTTCCAAACCTTGACTAAAGTAGGCAATATGTACTCCAAGTTTTATTAATTTGATTGAGTAAGCATGGAAGATATTACCTCCTCATTTCCAAAGGTATAAAAGTTTAAATCTTTTTATAAATTAGGACTTGCAAGAGTTGAGCTTGGGTAATAGATTTTTTAATCTCTTCAAAAGTTTCATTCCTTATTCTAGTCCAAGTGACCACTTCATCCTTCCTTGGCATAGATATTAGAGGCTTGACTAAACTAGCAAGATCAAGAATGATCCTCCTTATGAAATTAGTTTTCCCAAAGAAACTTTGAAAACCTTGTTTGGGCAAAGCCAAGCCAATATTTCACTCACCCTTTAAGGATATATGGATAGGCCCTTCTTTGAGACAATGTGTCTTAAAATTTTACCTTCATGGATAGAAAACACACACTTATCTGGGTTAAGAGATATTAAAAACACTCTACATCTCTCAAAAAATTCCCTAAGGTGATTCAATTGATTAATTGCATTCTTAGAAAAAATTGTGATATCATCAAGATACAACAACACAATATCATTTATTAGTCCTTGAAAAGCCATATCCATTGTACGTTGAAATGTAGATCTAGAATTAGACAATCCAAAATTAATTTTATTATAATCATATGTAACCCATTTAGTATTAAAGGCTATCTTATATTGTCCACTTTCTTTCACCAAAATCTGATTATACCCAAAATATCCATCAAGGAGAGAAAACCTTTCATTACCTGCCATAACTTGTAAAATTTGCTCCATGAAAGGAAGAGGATAATGGTCCTTAAATAAAACTCCATTCAAGTCCCTAAAATGAACACATAACCTGATTTCTCCATTCTTCTTCCTAATAGGGACTAAGTTTACCAACCAAGATGAATGTTTAATAGAAAAGATGGATTTGAACTCAATCAAATTAGTAAGCTCCTTCTTCATGAGAGGCTCAATCTTAGGATTGATTGGCCTTTGTTTTTTCTTGATAGTCTTAGCATTCTCATCTATATTTATGGTATGTTTAGTTAGGTTTTAATCAAATCCATAAAAATCACTATATTCCCATGCAAAGACATAAGAAAACTCCTTGCATAACTCAGTGAATGTATGTTTCTTTTCCTTACTACATACCTTCCAAAGTGTAAGAAACTTATCATTGAATATTTTTACTTTCTCATAGTTTTATTTCTTAGTACACATGATTACCTTTTATTTCTTCAGCTTGTCATCATCATTGAAGATACTCTCAAGTGTGACTAGGCCTTTAGGGATCTTGTTTCACTTCAATTGTATAATCTACCCTCCATATTACTATTATAGTTTGGATTGATTATTGGAATAAAACTTAGTTTCCTCTTGTATAAAAAGTGTTGTTTGTTGGTCACTATAAAACACCTACCAATTAGTGACATTACCTGGTATGGAGGGCCTTATAATCACCTTGAGATGTGGTTGGTTCTTATCCTATTTTATCCATTTTGGAACATCATATTGAGTTCCAATTACTACCAACTGATCAACATGTTTATTTTCTTCTCTTTGGATAGATATGATTTTGAAGGATTGGAAATCCTCCATAAGATCCCACATTTTGGCCTCTTACTTAATTCACAACCAACTCACTATCATCATACACTTGTAACTCTTTCACATCACTTTTACTAGCCCTCTCAAGGCCATGAATGAGGGCCTCATATTTTTCCACACTACAAGTACAAGATATTTGAAATATAAAAGTGTAATACTAATTTTCCTTGGAAGTAAAACCCAACATTACTCCACCACTTACCCCAATCTTGTTACTTGATACATCAAAGAATAGATTCTATAAACCATCCATATCTTCACTTGTATTCATAAACTTTGGCATGAAAGAGTCCTCCTCATGCATGAAATACACTCTAAAACCAACTTCCTATATGAATTTTTAAGTATCATGCTCATAATGATAATCTCCCCATTCATCTAAGTACAAATTAGAAACTCCTTCAAGAGAAGATGTTGGAGATTAATCTATGTGAAGTTCCTCCTCACAAATAATGGTATAATTGACATTTTATACTTTAGGCATGTAATTATTTAAGTTATTGTGATGTTTAGGTTATGATTCAATCTTCACTTTAGTACCATAATTTTTCCTAAAAACCATATAGGACTAACTGCTTGCCAAGTATCCACCTATCTTAGCTGTAAACTCTCTTGAAAAATAAAGATCAAAGTATAGAGGTAAATATACCACAACCACATCATGAGGAATGGAAAAAGTAGGACTAGCATGTAAAATCAATTTCAAATCCTTGAATACTTCCAAGGTCTTTGTTGGTGATCCATCCAATTGTAAAACTCCTTTACCCATTGGTTGATACTTGAGGACTAGTTTAGATACTATACACTTGGGCATAACTGAAGTACTAGCTACACTATTTATGATACAATTGTGAAATAAGAAATAAATAATTATTAAGGATCATTAAAAATGGGTAATATTATCAGTCTTATTTACTTGTCCATCAAAGGGCTGAATTCCATTCACCAAGACAACATTCTCATTCCTAGCTAATGTAACTTACTTACCAAGTCCTTACAATTCTTTTTGAAGCATGTCGTTTTGTGTAGGTATTTTTAATAAATCCAATAGTTAAATATTAATATGTAACTTTTTCATCTATTCCAAAACATTTATATAAGGATTTCTCACCTTGGAATATTCTTTAGAAGCACTAGTACCTTATGGTGTAGCTTGTGGAGGTGGATGTGTATGAGTAAGCCTCAAATTCTGAAACTTCTAACTTTATTACACCTTATGGGATGAGTTAGACATACCAAACATTATAGATTATGTAGGAGTAAAAATATGTCCTTTATTATTACCTTGAATCTCTTTAATATACCTCTTCTTAGACCTAGTGTTAGAGGACATGCTAGCATTCACATTGCTTGAATTCCCCAAATGATTGATACATCAAAAATCTCCTTCCAAAATATTTATGAGAGTAGAATAAAATTTTGTTTATCCACTATGAATTACAATTTGTATTCTATTTTTCATTGGAATCTCAAAAGTGAAAACTTGAGATGCTTGATCTCCTTGCATTGTCATGTCTTGACTAGGCATTTCATTGACATATGCAATCCGGCCTTGATTTTGGTCATAGGAAGAATCTCATGGTTATTATTGAATAATCTTTTTTGAGTTGGAATAACAAATTTTTAAGATGAGGCATAATTATTATTGTAACTTTTATAAGGTCTAACTTGAGTGATTTGACCTTGTCTCTTTTTATTGCTTTGAAAAGGAGGCCTATTTGCTTGTCCAAATTGATTATAGGGCTGATAAGGTCTATAAATTTGAGATTGTTACCTTTTAAGGGAAAAAATTTCATTAGTGACACTCTATATAAACCTCTTGAATTCATTAATCTCATTTGTGGGGGGCAATGGCAGACCTTTATTGACTATGCAAAGGAGACAAGGTAGGTAATGCAACTTGACTAAGTGATTGCAAATCAGGGAACTATGGCATTAGTATCCTATGAGTAATTTTCCTTAAAAAAGATAATTTTCAGAATTTATAGCTATCTCATAGGTAGTAAGTAGTGTATTCCCACCCATGTATTAAATCATTATGGATACATCACTATTTAATTCCTTTAAAGAGTACAAGAAAGCTTAATTTGGAGTAGGTTTCATAAGGGCTAGGTTCTTATCCCATGTCTATTGAAATTTAATGTTTAAATCCTACATAAAATCTTGAGGAGCCCTCTTAGTTGTGATAAATTTTTGAGCTAGTGATAAATATCACTCTTCTCTCCAAACCTCTTAGTCAATAGATATTTTAGTTCATCCCATGAACCAGTAGAATTTTTAGGTAGAGTCTGACACCAACCCAAATATTTCACTTTGAAAGACACATCCAATAACATAATAGACACATTATCTTGAGTGATATTATGGATATTATATAGGTTATCTATGTTTCCAATGTGTTTAATGGTATTAATAGGACATTCTCCACTAAAATATGGAACACTCTTGAGGGCTGCCCCTAGAATTTAATCAGATTAGGCAAGATTCAAAGGAGATGATCTGGCGAAAGGTACAAAAATTTGTCTCCTAACCATATTAAAATGTAGACTGTGGGTATTATGGGTTGAGCTAAACAATGACATGGACTTATTAAACACCAACTCCCTTAAATAAAGATAAGTATTCACAAACCTAAACATTTTGATAAAATATAAAGGCAATTGCACAAACTCCAAGGGTATACCTTTAGTAGTAGACCTAGTGGTCACCTTTGGCATGGAAATTAAGGAATGATAAACAACCAAAGAGTTTAAAAATTTAATGGAATCACTAGGTATTGAATGTATATGTTCTTGTAGCTATAACTATGTCAAGACCAACACCAATCTAGGATAATCTTCTAAGACTTAGAGTCACACTAGGCATGCCAAAAATTATTGTCTCTTGGATTTGCACCCATTGAGGATATTCCTATCTCTCATCATCCAAGTGGCATGATATAAACATCTCTCTTGTTGTGGGTGATAATTTTTTTGAGATGAATCTCTAGAAGGGCTAGTTCCCTTGATGCACTCTTTGAAAAACTCTCTTATCTATAAAATTTGCATAAAAAGGGTTAATATGACAAAATAATAAAACTAAAGGTGATGAACCAATATTATATTTCCCCCTATTGACTAAAATTATTCTACTTAGATCTAAACAAGACTTCTTTCACACAAATCTCATAATTCTAGTTGCATTGTCACATCAATGTTTCATTAGCTAGGTTCAATAAGGTATTTTGACATGTAAGAGGGTAATAAATAATTAATTTATGGAATACAGTCATGAACCAGTTCAAATACACTTATACACTTAGAAAATAACACTAACAAATAAATGTAATAATTTCTCTTCTAGACACTTAATGAACAATCAAGGATAGCATGCTAGAAAAGATCATCTTATACTAGACAAGACCAACAAGATTGAAATAACACTCAATTGTATATCATGTAAGTAGTAAAAATAATTTTTTATTTATTCAAGAGTCATTCAAGTACAAAATTTGCCATATTTTCACCATAAACCAATGGAATCTACTCAAAAGAGCTAAAAGAGTCAATATTTATAGCCTTTGAGAGAAGAGAAAGACAAGGGAAGTGCAAAGGTCACTTGGACACTTTTCAATTTCAGATAGAAGGCTAAAATTTCATGATAAAGAGATTGGAATGAACCATGCAATGTCAGGAGGACCAAGTGTCCATACAAGTTATGAAATTTATGAAAAATGATATAAGCTCCCAGTCTTAGATAAAAAAACTACATAATTTAAACCTATTTCAACATCCCACCACTAACTAGGGATATATCTACTAATTGGTATGAGAGGGAATGATTTGATACATGCCTCTCCATGTATTGGTTCTGGTCCTAATCATTTGGAATCATCTCATGGGAAACCATCACTACTTGCAGTCTAAAAATTCCTCCTTTCTATCACCCCTCACACTTGGCATCAAAAATTATTTCCTTTTTCCATAAAAATCCTTTGAAGAGAGTGAATGACACTTGTAAATACTATCCATGGCCTTAGAATACTCAATTACACCTTATAAAGTCTCACACTTAGAGTTTTTACCCTTCCCACCTTTGTGTCCACTATGACAATTTAGATTGGCTAAAAGGAGAGCTATTTTTTGAACACTTATAAGTTTTACATTATCAATAAATTATCATATTTAGTTATAATAATTCTAAATCTTTCATCCAAAATTGATTACATCTTCTAAAACCTCTTAGAACCTGCAAAACACAAAAAATGGTCAAAAATACCCTATTTTGCATGTTGTCCATACAATTAGGTATAGATCATCTATATGGGAGGAAGCCTAAATTATTAATCTACAAGTTATAATAGATTTTATGGTCAAAATATGTCATTTGGATAGCTCTCCAAGCTTGTTTTCTCCATCAAGTCCTAGCTGAGGGTTTAGTAGGGTTTTAGGTAGTTTGTTGATCTTAATATTTGTTCATAAATGTTTCATATTGTACTTAGCACTAAATCCCAAAAACTTAATTCTAAGGGACCATAATAATACCTCCAAATTCCTCTAGTTCCCATGCAAATCCTTAGAAAATATATGAGCATTTGAAGACACCCTATCAAGTTAGTTTCTATCTTTCTTGCATGTTTGAAATCCCTCTTAGATAGAATTATATTTCCCACAATTTTATTTGAAATAAAAAAATGTATGAAATATAATCTAATCCCATTAAAATTTTAAAATCATCTAGATATCCCACAAAGATTTGGAAATCAAGATGGACCCTAAATTGGTTCTAGGTCTCTTGAAGGCCTAATAGGCCTAACCTACACCTAGCTACCGTTAGCTATTTGGAATGATATTTAATGGTTATTATGGTTTATAATTATTATAAAATCTTCATTAAATATTTTTAAACCATCACATAACTCCCCAAACACTCCATTTCTTTCTTTTCTCTCATCCACCAACTAGGCCTAGTGAAAGCTTACCTAGTTGGACTATATGCAAGGGGAGTTTTGGTCATAGAGAGAGGTCTGATCTTTATATAGTATTTTCAAGTATTTATTAAATTTTAATAAACCTATAAACATGTTTATATAAGTTCCAAAATATTTATATCAATCCCTTTACCCATTTTTCACTCACTAGCTCACTTTGCCAAAGCTTGATTTTCCTAGACTAACTGACCTCTGAGACAAAATAGTGAGGTATATACCTCATCCCCATGGAAAATTAAATATTTTTTGATTTTTTAAAAATATTTATTATGATTTATACCATATGGTTTACCTTTATTCCATGCTATAGGTGTCTAACCAACTCCAAATGCCCAAAAAGGGCCTTAAAAAGCATGTTTTCCTGCATTTTCCTCAAAACTTCCTAAGAGTGACTTCTCAAAGATAATAAAATTCATATATTTTGATTTAAAATGTTTAAAATATCAAATTAATTCTTATTAAGCTTTGTATTCATCCAAAGACACTCTTTTCATTGGATTCCTCATGTTCAACTATTGGGCCAAGAGGTTTCATAGCTCATTGTATTGACTGATAGCCCCTTAGCCAAGTAAGGAAGGTATATGGTCATATTGGAGGAGTATTGGGCTTATGAAAACAATTTTTTATTTTTGATAAATCACAATTAATTTCTTATAACCCTTTCCCATCTCTTTTTCTAGTTTATGTATTACCCTACCTTCACTAGCATGTACTCTATTGTAGGTGCAATACAAAGATTTTGGAGCTTGTATAAGCTTATTTTTATTTTGTTTTTATCTTATTAATTCATAAACATCTCAATTAAAATTTTCATACATTAATTCACAAAGTATGAGCTTCTCATTAACCCTATCAATGCACCTTTACCCTTCAAAATTGAGTTTCCTATTTGCTAACTGGGAGACATGCTTTTTAGTGTTTGTTATAGGTCTCACAAGCTTCTTTGGGGCTTGGCTATAGTGTGATAATACTCCTCACTGGACCATGAGAACAAGATACATTTTATACCTTCCCATGCATTTTTTTCACCTTACAAAATCTCAAAACTAAGTTTTCCCTTGCTGTGATTGAGACACAATGTTTGCCCCTACTTGTAGGTACATATGGGCTTATCCATTAGGTCATAGTGCTTATAGGTCTCCTTTTAACTTCTCTTATCTCACACACGATGTGAAATCATCTTAGGTTTAATTATTATGTTTAATGGAAGTAAAAACTATGTTATATTTGGACTGAGACACCCATGCTCCTAAGACCATGTTGCCAATGTATGTTCCCTGCCCTTAAGGACACCTGTAGGTAGTCATAGTGGTTGTATAAGAGTTTTACCTTATTTATTGCTTACCTTAAATTCATTTGACCTCATCCCATCAGTTTAGCCATCCTATTCACGAGTTTTACCTCAATGTTTCTCCTTGGGGTGACAAAATACCATTCAAGCCTCAGACCTATAGATTTCAATGGAGCATTTCAATGTTTTTAAAGCTACTTTGAAGGTTATCAACTCCCACCTTGTATTTGATTTTTGACCCAATTCTTTGTAGATATTTTTTTTATGATAGGTACTATAATATTGCCTTATCTATATACTTTTTAATATCTTGTAATCATGTTTTGAGATATTTACAAGAAGTCCCCTGACCTTTGTTTTTCAATTTTAGGGAAAACTTACCTAAACTCAGTCCTTTGTCTTCAAATATGATTCCACACATCATCTTGATCTTTAAGCACATTATATGAGATTTTTATTTCCTAGATACCATACCATAACCTTAAGTGGGTGTCTAATTATTTCAACCTCTCCATGAAAACATTTTAGTAACCTACTAAGCCACTTGTAGGTGGATGCTTTGGTAAACCAACAGTGAGCTAGATATGAACAATATGGAACTTTCTATGAAAGTGAACTTTATATGACACCATAAATCATGAAAATTCACCTATATCAATACTAAGAGGTTGGAAAATGTATTTTACCCTTTCAAACCTTAGTATGACATCATCAAGGCCCTATTGGTGTACATTAGGATGTTTTGTACAGGCAGGGCATCCCATTGGGGAAGAACATATTAAAGAAAAGTTTCAAAACCACTCAAATTCATTTTTAAACCTTCAAGTAGATGTTATCCATCAAAACCACCCTAAAACTAGATTCAATACACCCTCTCCAATATGAAAATCACTTGCATATATGTGGAATAGATTAATTAAGAGCATCAAATGACTATTTTAGCAAGGTGGATGAACTTGTGACCACACTTTCACCTTCCATAAGAATATAAATGGAATATTTAAAAATATTTATGGATTTAAAAACTCAAATACCATGAGTATGATCCCATAAAAAATTTAAGCAAACTTATACAGGTGACTAAAAGTGAATCTAATCATGAAATTGACAATGGAGGAAGACAAACTTGCAAGGTACTCAAAAGATGACATGGGGAAACCAAAACATGGAATGAGGTGGTAAAATGACCTTGATATGTGTGAAAAATATTTCTTGACTTCATGAGACCCCTACAAGAGAAAAGCACTTAGCAAATAAAAAGAACTTCAGTTGAAACTATACATGGTGACACCTTCTTGTAGCATGGACTAATTTACTCATCCAAAAATTATGAAACATTAAAATAATAATTTATAAAATCTAATAAGGAATACAACATCCTATATATCCTACATCACCAATTGGTTCATATGGATTTGACCAAAATAGAGCAAAACCTATCAGGTGCATGAAACAACTACTAGAAATGTACAATCAAATTCATGAGGAGGATTCATGAATAATAGGCCATAATTGTTAAAAATATTTATATTTAAATTAATTTATATTATTTAATTATAAACTCCCAAAACTGTTTGGCTTGAAACATCTTTAGTTTTCTATATTGAGCAAAAACTTGAAAGTCGCTTTTCTGTGTTTAGGAAACAAAGAAAGCTGAGAAAATTTTTCACCTAAAAATGGTATTTACAAAGATAAAAAACTTTTTTATGAGTTTTATAAATGTGAGTAGGACCTCCATGATCTTCTCCCACATGGTACACTTCCCCATGAGTTGTATAAGTGCCTTTATCTCCCTTTTTTAGTTGGTTTTTACAATTTTAGTTAGATAACCTAGAATATTCCAATGTAAATAACATCCCTAAACTTTATACTAACTTATTGGATGTTTCAAATGAAAATAGGATACCTAGTCACCTTGGTAACTGTGCCACTTACATTAATGACCCTTAAAAGCACATAAAATGACTCAAATTAACAAATAAGCTAATAAAACTATGACTAAGGCTAGAAGTGCATTAGATAACATAAAATAACATGTAATACACCTTGTGAAAAAAAGTATAGCCCCATAAAACATATATAAGTTAAGTTTTTACCTAGGGTGCCCCAATTTGATCTAAAAGTCAAATTTGATCAACACTAATGTTTGAACATCATAAAATAGTAACAAAAGATTTGGAAACTTTTTTTAAAAAAATTATTCAATGAGATCATACTATTGTTAGTAATGGCATCCTAGGTTGCTAGGATATTCATAAATTTGAGTTGAATCCCTCCACAATCTATTTGTAGTGTTTCTAGGGTTTAGTAATGAAGATTAATCCTCCAAAAAACTTTATAATCAAGAATCAAAAGTTAATAGATGAAATATTATTATATTTACAGCCTTCAATATGCCACATAGGGTTTTAACATAGACCACAGAGGCTAAATTTGGAGTTAAATTTTATTCATAGATATCTCAACAAGCCTTGTCACCAATACACCATATCACATAGCTTTGCTACCATGAATTTTTTTTGAAATTTATATTGAATAGGCAATGTACATGATAGTTATAGATGTGTAATTAATGACAAAGATACACACATTTGACATAGTTTAATGTGGAAAACATTAGAGGTATAAAAAACATGATTGTTATTTATTTGTTGACAAACCTCACCCTAATACATAAATCTCTATTTTTCACTTATTATATTTGATCTTCACAAAACTCATTGAATAATATTTTCCACACACAAATATCTTAATGTCAAAATAATAGAAATCACTTTGTGTTCCATTAATTATGAATGATTTAGAAAAGGGGTATACTATGTTTATTGGGATGTGGAGGTAGACTATTATAACTGAGAAGTCCAATGTCTCCCCAAGAATAACATAAGATAATGGTAGTAAACAAATATTATTTATTATTTATTTACATGAGGTTTTAAACCCATGTTAAAAAATAATAAAACATTACTATTTAATTAAACAATGTATGCTAAGGGTCCATAAAAGTAAACACTTAGACATTAAATTTTTCAACACCCACTTTGGATCAATACTATGATATACTATAAATTTTGTTGATAAAATAAATCATTGAAGCATTTAGTAATAATTATGAATTTATTACATTTGATTTCAATGGTGAGAATATTTTCATTTAAAAATAGGAAGTATCTTCAATGCAAGGATAAAATCATAAATTGCTCTCACTTGTGGCCAAACTTTGATATTTGATTCTTCTGAAATGACAAGTGAGATAATCAATGTTAAGGATAAGTACCACACTGAAGATAAAAATAATTTCAAAAAATCGATTCCACATTATTGTATGATTGGTTTTGTTTATCTTACTATAAATATAGTATATATTTGGAATGATATATATTATTTGATTCTTCTGAAATGACAAGTGAGATAATCAATGTTAAGGATAAGTACCACACTGAAGATAAAAATAATTTCAAAAAATTGATTCCACATTATTGTGTGATTGGTTTTGTATATATATAGTATATATTTGGAATGATATATATATCTTCAATGCAAGGATAAAATCATAAATTGCTCTGACTTGTGGCCAAACTTTGATATTTGATTCTTCTAAAATGACAAGTGAGATAATCAATGTTAAGGATAAGTACCGCACTGAAGATAAAAATAATTTCAAAAAATCGATTCCACATTATTGTGTGATTGGTTTTGTTATTTGGAATTATATATATATATATATATATATATATATATATATATATATATATATATATATATATATATAAACTACATGCAGAAAATGGTAGTTATAATATGCATGATAATTAAAATATATATGCGTGACCATTTGATGTAATTATTTACTATTATGAAAATAATATATTGTGATACTAAAAATATATATGAGTGATAAATAGATATGTCTTCTTAATGTTTTATTGATTCCTCATCCCTACTATTTCTCTATCTACACACATATATGTGCACTTAATTTTGCATTACTCATTTTAACAGCTTTCATCATTGGTTTTCATTTTTCCTTTGCCTTTTGATTATGTCTCTTGATCTAGACATATCTGAATTTTATCATATGATGATACATATTTTATATCAGCCTTATTACAATGTAAATTATTTGTGGCATACCACTTTCTCACCTTTATCCATTAGACAACTACAATAATTATGGCTTACATATAGCTTACATGACCATATAAATTTATATATTAGTATTAGATGATATTAAACAAATTTCTAAATATTGGAGGTTTTTTTCCTCTAATCTCTATGAAAAAACCAAAAAAAAATTGGAATCATATATCAGATTATGTTTTGCACACATGTAAGGCGCACTTACAAGTCTTACGCAATGAAAACATTTAGCTCACTTCATGCATGTGCAAATGAAAGCAAAGGAGGGGAACTGAGATAATCAGCTAAAGGTAAAGACATAAAAATGATCCTATGGGGAAGCTTTTTGTTATACTAGAAGCATTATGGGATTCAAGACGTATCAGTGTATTCATACACTAATAAATCTTGAGCACCATAAGTAGAAATTGTACTTCCATATAGGAATATATATAGGTCCTTAACCCTAGGTGAATACCCCATTCTCCTTAGTGGGTTTCAGTCTCGCTTGAAGATGATTAGGTTAAAGGATTGGTTTAACTAGGAAAGATAATTTTGTTTCCCTAGCTTATCACTCATGTTAATTATAGGCTTATATTTATATACATGCTATGTAATAAAACAATAAATAAAATAAGATATAAAAATAGTTCAACACTTATAGATTTTGACTCATCCATACAACAATTATACTAAAGCATAAGAGAAAATATATTGAGTACAATATTCTCTAGTGCTACCGATTGAGTCATAATGCCATACATCCTTTAAGGTCATCACACTGATCATACACCATTTGTTACCAAACATTGGATATTTATGACATTTAATGATAAAGTTATAATTCAAAATTGTAACTCTATAATCAAGTAATGAAATATACAAATTTTTAGATCGGCATAGTCAATGCAATATGATAAGAGTTTTAAGCAAAGAAAACTGAACTATCTATGTAAGATAAATAACTTGGGCATCCATTAATAGTGAATTTCAATCAGGTAACTGTTTAATAAATAACTCCCTTTTTCCCATACAACATTCCATAAATGAATGTTTAATATATAATTTTATTAAGAATTCATTAATAAAAATAAAAACAACAAGCATTCAATAATAATGTTCATGCATACAATTCAACATCATCAATCTATGAAGTTCATCCAAATTTAAAGATGAGTGGAACCCAAATAAAATTTTCTACTTAAGGAACTCTTCTAATCTTTCACTACTAGGCAACCACGGCAACAAGGTAAGCAAGTGTGGCTATTAAAAATGACATTGAAATTGATATAGCTTGATATGAAAGGGAAAAATGAATGTAAAATTTTTAGTACATCAACTAAGTCTTATAGAATGGGGTAAAGTGAAATAATAACTTGATTATTACCTTTGATTTCATTATGGATTCCTTGAATTCATTTACTCAACCAAGTAAATAATCTAAGTAAAACATTGTACATTTGTATTCTTAAAATTAAAGAATTAACTAGTGATTATTTCCTTCATTAAATAATATGAGCATTAACTTATTAATAAATTTTACAATGTGAGATACATATTGAATATTTTAAAATCAAATGCAAAATAAATACCTTTCATGCCAGCTAGTGTGTCTAAGGTGTATGATGTAAAGGAACATTTAATTTATTTTCTTCATGATCTAGTTATCAAATTTTAGGCATTGCTAAAAGGATTAAGAGGCCCATATACATATATAAGTTTATGTCAGAGATTGAAAATGTAAACCAAACACTAATTCGGCCAATGCAAGTTTACTATGTAACTTCTAAAAGAATTCCCATGTAAAATATCCAATCTGAATTAAACAAATTTTAGAATTAATGAAATAATGTTAAGTATCTAAAAATATGTTTCCATAAAATGCCAAGCTAAAACAAATTTTAACTTCTTCTATTACACAACTTATATCTTATCTTATTTATTTTGAATTGAATAGATTTCAAGAATTTAGGTCTAATGTGAAAATATATAAGTAAATCCTAGGTTAACATTCCTATATTTATTAATTATTCTATCATCAGGAATTAATAAGACTGAACATTTAAATGGTACATATATATGTATTACAACTAAACCAATTTGAATACAATTAATCATCATAAAGAACATTAGATCAATATAAGACTAGTATGCCAATGAATACATTTATATATATGAACTAATGGCCTATCTAATTGATTCCAACTTGTTATGATCGTAAATAATATTAAACCAATTTGGGATCAATTAAATAAGATAATGTACCTATGGCATAGTATCTTTGGCCATCAACCAATTTACTTTATTCAATATTTAATTATGTTTATAATCCATTCATAACATTCGTTAGCAACCAACAAGATCAATATCTTAATTAAAGCTATAAATTATAATATATATTATAGAACAATAATAATTAATCAAATTAGCAATTAAATTATTCACCATATTTCATACGTGCATATGAAGTTGATGAAGCATGGAGTCGAATATAGACAAGATGATCAAGACAAACCTACCAAACTAGCACTAAGTGCCCAACCATTGATGGACCTCACCACCCCAACCATCAGTAGGGTGGTGGTTGTCGTAATTTGAAACATAAGATGAATTAAGAGCAAATTGATTTACAAAAAAAAGATATAATAAAAAGAATACACGTAGCACAATCATATCATTCCAAGGTGAGATGGGAATAATAATCTATCTAAGTATAGATCAGTAATATGGATAGTTAACCTAGGTTATCAAATGATAAAAATTGGCTTATCTCTAATTCATTATATATCCTTCAAAATTATCCTACTTGTAACCCCATCCAATATCATAGCTAGCCTTGACCATCTAGACTCCTAATATATACTATAAATATTCAAGTCTAGTCTAGGAATGAAAACCACACATTCTAAAAAGTAACAAAAAAAAACTTAGTTACGTAATAATATAAATAGAATATAGTTCAATCATAAGTATCAATCAAACACAATAGAAAACAATTAATCATGCCTTTATAAGCAACAGGTTCGACTATGATATAGTAAAATAAAATGACTAAGTCAAAGTATTAAACAAAAAAATATTAATAATATAATCATACTATTAATATAACTTGTAGGTATCATTATGCATTCAATATAATCTTGTATCTCAATACAAGACTTATCATAGTCAATAAAAGCCATGATTATAAAATGAACACCATATAACCAATCAAAGAGAAGCATAACCAAACTAGTCAAGACCCAAAAAGAATCATGACCAAATCATCTAATTACTAGAGTTGAGATTCAAGACTATAGTGAAGCAAGTAAGCCCATGCGAATAATCCAGTCATGACATAGATAACATAGTCACATAAATTCCACATGAAGTTGCTCACTACACACACACACACACACACAAACACACACACACACACACACACACACACACACACACACACACACACACACACACACACACACACACACACACACACACACACACACACACACACACACACACACACACACACACACACACACAAAAAGAAAAAATAAATAAATAAATAAATAAACAAGTTTCCCTTTTTCTAAAACACAGTCAACTCAATAATGTTTTCCAAACATATAACATGACTGTGTGTAAAATGAAAATAAAGAAATCCAAGGATTTGAACATTCAACATATAAATTATATATATTCATTGTAATTTTATATGAAATGAAGTGTATATCATGGTATCATTATATGGGGTTTGTGTATGCACCTAGAAGTTTGAAGACTTCTAGCTGCATAAGTAGCCTACAATATTCACTTCCATTTTTAAAACAATTATCAAAATCAATCTAAAAAAACCAAATGGCTTACATGAAAATGTATAAGACTCAAAAATCTAAGAAGATAATAACCTCTATTACTTCACTAAGAATTGTGGTATATTTTCAAAACAATATAGTTCACTAATAAAAACCAATTGAGTTTTTTACTATTTGCTCTCCAATATTTCCATCTTCCTAACTCTTCTACCTACCATCCACACTTCCCATTCTTCTATCCATTCTCCCCATATGCCAATCAATTTACATTTAATTTTTTGAGGAGAGAGAAACACCTCTAGATTCCAAGGCAATCCCCCACACACCTCACTATTAATGGTGAGTCTTAAATGCTCAGTGATTAATTAACTTACCACTAATATAAAAGGAGATTACCACTAAATACAGGATTAAACATAACCAACCCAAATAATATTGAAACCTTCACCCGAAATGCCACTTGCCTCATTAAAGGAGGTTAATATATGTTTTCCAAACATTATCGACCCATGTAAATATAGTGTTTAAATAATAATAATGAATTAAACCAAGTCTATACTAAAGTCATGTCACAACTATTTAGTCATTGAAATAACTTACCACCATCCTAATAAATAGTTCTAGGTCGAAGGGGTTAGAATATGAATGAACGCTGATAAGGGTTCCCAAGGGGGTTGTTAGGTCTAACAGGTATAGGTAGGTTTAGGTACAAAACTGCATAGGGTATTAGGATTAATGGAATGAATAAGATTCAAATACCTATAGGAGAGAATATGGAATGGATTCATGCATAAGGAATAAAGGTTGTGTCTGTTAAAACATATAACAAAATATAATGAAAAATAACAATAAATAATGACTCTGGTGACATCAACAAAGTATAATAGTAAACACAAACACAAGGACCACAACTAATAAACATAATGACTAATAAAAGTGTCTAAAAGATAATAAAAATAATAAGTATACCTATCAGACTTGTTGATGTGCTCATAATTCACTCAATTCTATGAGTACAACCTCCAACATCTACCTTGCTCATAGATAAACCCTATAACCATTGAAAATAACATTAATCACATTATTTCGATAATCAATAATCAATATAGATTTACAAAATCATCATCATTAGTAATAAGTCTATAAAATAGATAATCACATAATTAGGCATGTGGCCCAACACTATTGTAATAAATATCATATATAATCTAGCTAAACAACAACTAATAACTAGTTTAACATTCATAATGTTAATGTCATAACAATAGAATATATATAATAAAAATATAGGATCATAACATCCTTCTTCCCTTAGAAGGTAGTTGTCCTGGTGAATTAATAAAAAAACCATTCATAATGTTGTTTGAACTTATGATCATCTTCTAAATTAGCACTCCTTTCGCTTATAGGGTACCATTACACCAAAACCTGTTATATATCTTTGTTGCACAACTTAATGATGCAATGGTCCATAATTCTCATTGGTTCCAACTAGATATTTTCATCTTACATGACTTGTAAATGAGTCCAATCCAAAACATGAGATGGATCAAGTATATACTTTCTCAATAATGCAAGATGAAAAAAATCATGAATCCTTGAAATAGGAGGAAGTGCAAGTTGGTAAGAAACAATGATAATTTTTTCTAATATTTTGAAAGGCCTAAAAAAATGTGGTGTTAACTATTATGCCTTGCCAAATTTCATGAAACTTTTTTATGGTCTAACGCACAAAAAAACCTTGTCCCCCATGTTGAATTCATGCAAAGTTCTCTTAAGTTCTGCATAGCTCTTTTGTTGGTTAGAAGCTATTTTTAAATTTTACCTTATTAGTTCCATCTACCTATCATATTTCAGTAGTAATTCAAGCCCATTAACCTCCCTATTTTCCAATTTTTCCCATCCAAGAGGTGTTATGTAGTTATATGTATACAAAGCTTCAAATGAAGCCATCTTAATAGTTGAATGGTTGGAATTATTATATGAAAATTCAACTAGCTAAAGATAGTCTTCCCATTTTGTTTGTTGATCCATTCCATTACATACATGCACAACATATCTTCAACTACTTAGTTGAGCCATTCCATTTGCCCATTAGTTTCTAGATGATATGAAGAGCTAAAATTCATCTTTGTTCCAAAGGTTGTAGTTAAAGTATGCCAAAACTTTGAAGTAAATAAATTTTCCTGATCTAATATGATCACTTCATGTATATCATAGATCCTAACTACTTACTTTAAAAACATTCAATAAATATAGATGCATCATTTTTTAAATTTCTAATAATAAAGTGGCCAACTTTAGTTGCTTTATAAATCACCACTAGGATTGTATCATGGTTGTTTCATGATTTTGGTATCCCCATAATATAATCAAGTGAGACTATAACCCACTTATATTTTGGAATATCATGAGGGTATAAGAGCCCTATTGTATGATAATGCTTATCTTTGACCCATTAGCATTCTATGCATTTTGCTATCAATTTAGTGACATCATGCTTTATTTTAGGCCAAAAATAGAGCTTTTTTAGGTCATGAATAATTTTTATAACCCATGGTTGAGCATAGTAAGGTGTTGTATGCACTTCATTAATTATATAATTTATCAATTCACTAAACTCAAGGACCTATATTATGCCTTTATTCCTTATTAGGCCATATATTGCAATACAAAATTCAGTAAATCTTTTTGACATAGGCTTATCAACCAAACCTACTCTTACATCATGGAAGAATGCATTAGTAAGCTATTGTTCCAAAAAAACACTTCTAAAATTCCCTTGTAACACTAACAAGGCATGAAGGTACATGCATCTACTGAGTGCATCAACCATATGATTATCTTTGCCTTTGACTTATGATATACTCATGTCAAAATTTCTCAACAATTTCAGCCACCTACATTGATGTGCATTTAAATCTTCTTGAGAGAATAAATACTCAAGACTTCAATGATCAAATTTCACTTTGAAAGGATTTCCCAATAGGAAATATTTCCATTGTTTGAGTGCATGAAAAATGGAAACAAACTCCATGTCATGCATAGGGTAGTTCTTTTCATGTTCTTTCAATTTTCATGACTCATAAGCCATAACCATACCATCTTGAGTTAAGATACCTCCATAATGTTATTTGGAAGCATCAACCCAAACTTCAAAGTTACCATTTGGGTATAGTATGATAAGAATAGGATATGTTTTAAGTACTCCTTTCAGATTAATAAATGCTTACTCACACTAAGGAGTCCATACAAAATTATTTCGTTTGTGCTACAATGAAGTGATGCAATAGGCCATATTAGAAAACAATTAAACAAAACACCAGTAATAACCAACCAAACCCATGAAGCTACACATTGAAAGGAGCAAGCCAATCTTGGATATCTTTTATCATAGTGGGGTCAATAGTAATGCCTTCTTTATAAATAATTTGTCTTAAGTAATGAATTTCAATTTAATAGAATGCACATTTGGATAATTTTTTGAAAATGTTATGATGTCTTAGTCTTTGAAAGACTATACAAAGATATTGGTAATGTTGAGCCTCATTTTTGGAATAAATAAGTATATTGTCAATAAAAACCAACATAAACTTATCCAATAAATATCTACATATGTTATTCATAAGATTTATGAAAGCTACAAGTGCATTGATTAAGTTGAAAGTTAGAAACATGAACTCATAATGTCCATAACAAGTCCTAAAGGTGGTTTTATTTATATTGTATTCCTTGATTTAGAGATAATGGTAACTATATCTCATGTCAATCTTAAAAAAACTGCATCACCCTTCATTTGGTCAAACAAGTCATCAATTCTAGGCAAAGGATAATGGTTTTGTATTGTTACCTTATATAACATGTGGTAATCAATGCAAAACCTCTATGTATCATCTTTATTATTCATAAAGACTTCAAAAGCACCCTAAGGAGACACACTTGGTTGAATGCTTCCACTTTCTATAATTTCTTATAGCTAAACTTTCAACTCTTGTAGGTTAGCTATAGTCATGTGATAAGATACCTTAGAAGCAGGGGTAGATCTAGGTATGATGTCAATAAAGAAGTAAAATTCTCACTTGGGTGGTAAACCAAGTAGGTTTTCAGAAAAGGCATCCATAAAATTCCTTAGAATAAAAAAATTTGCATGTTCCAACTCTTTTTCATTGGATATTTCTTACAATTGGACTGCATACAACTTGCATCCTTCCTAATAATGCTTTTCAACTATAAGGACGAAAGTGTTTTATGTCTCATGAACCCTTGCATGCCTTGCAACTCTAGATTTTCGCCAAGATCATTGGTACATTGCACTCTTTTTCCCACATAATCAAGTGTCATTTGATGTTTATGTAGCTAATCCATCCTCAAAATGGGATCATAAGACCCTAAAGGCATGAGAAAAATATTCACCTTGATCTTAAAAATTCCAAGATCTAATTCTACATGTTTCAAGAACTAAAGAATAGGAACTTTATTGCTAGTACCAAATTTAAATTCCCAACCTTATCTTATCAAGACTAGTTTAATCTTACATTAATTAAAAGCAAAAGGAGAAATAAAAAAAATCTATTGCACCAAAATAATTCAATATATTCAAATAAAAATCATTATTTATACTTCAAGTCTCAATTGGAGTGGCATGTAAGTCAGCATGGTGATTATCAATAACAACATGTACTCTATGGTTTGTTGTTTTGTCTGATTTCAATTTAGGATAATCATTTTATAGTAGTTTTCACCACATTCCCAACACATAATTGGTCTTGAAGATGCTCCTGGAAT